>OZ022584.1:5236223-5324926 GCA_963669155.1 Arbacia lixula | reverse complement strand
ATGTCTGTCTGAGCAATCATCATGGGCAATCATCATGGGCGATCACCCTGGGCCATCACCAACTTGTCTCCTCTCTTATCAATATTTCTGTCTATTTTCTCTTTAGAAGAGGTCTACGCTGCAGGGGTGTGAAGAGGAGGAGGAGGAGCCATTGATATTATGGCATATGATATGTCTGAGCTTAAAAGTACACCAACGACAGTCAATATGGAATCTTTTTCTCTCTCTTTATTCCCTCTCTCTATCTCTTCCTCTGTTTTCCCCTCTACCCCTCCACCCCCCCCCCCCCCTTCCCCTTCCCAAGAGGAGTTCTGATGCATGTTGCTACACATACAATTCATGTAGGCATGCAGTTTGTGAGGACTGGTATTACTGAGATCCCAACTACATGCAGTTTGTCAAACTACAAAGACACTGATTCATTGCAATATTGTTTTATGTACGGTTCTGTAACGTAACTACAAGGATATGTAGTTCATCAAACTATAAAGACATTAATTCATTGCAATGTTGTTTTTTATGAACAGGACATATATCACTCATATTCTGTAGCACCATGAAACCTGGCCCTTCCGGCCTCTTTGACTGCAAACCCATCAAACGTTTAAATAATCGTATCTCCTCTTTTTTTAAGTCCTCTGGGAATTTTTTTGTCATATCAATGGAGGACATAGAGAAACTTGAAACTTTATAATTCTTCAACAAATAGTTGTGTGAGGAACATAAGGAGGGATTTGGCAATATGCCAAGAATGTGACTGGGAATTGTGTTGTGTAGGATCAAAGGGTAGCATTGCAATCTATATGACATTGAAACTGTAGATTTTTCTTTGATTCCTTCATTTTGGCTTGAGCCTCATTGATGACTTGCGACAACAGTGCCAGAGCTCAGACACTGGATGAGAGGGAATAGTTGTAAGATTAGCTTTGCACTGAAGGGGATGGATGGGGAAGAACTGAACAGGGGCAAGGAAAATTAGACAAAAGCATACACACACACGCGCACACTCACACATACACACACACGCACAAACAGACACACATACACACACACACATACACACCAACAACATAAACTAAAGGCAGTAAACCTGTAAATGATTTCCTTATCCTCTAGAGAAGTAACCCTGAGAGCAGAGAGGAATACTGCCCTCCTCCATTTTGTAACCCAACACCCCCCCCCCACCCCGCCCCCCCCCCCCCCCCCCCAATCCCCCTCCACCTCCACCACCACACATAACAACGCCCAACTGAAAAATTTGACTTGCTAACTCCAAGGGTACCCACTGTAGTGCGGAATTTGGGCAAGTGTCCACCTTTGGCTTCACAAAAAAAAAAAAATGAGAGCATCACATGACCGTGCATAGAGGTAAATGCACTTTCTAGTATCAATTGGGCTCAAGGCACAGAAATACCACATCAATTTTAGGAGGAAATGTCCCCAACGTGCAGGACTTCAAAGTACCAAAAAATCGAAAGGCCACACCTACACTGCACATGTACACTCTAGTATTTATGCCAAGAATTTCACCCAGTCAACCCCCTCCAGCTTGTACTGTAAATCTGATTATTTTCAAAACCTGGACTACATTAGATTTCAACAGGTTCTAAGCTTTTCTCCCCACAGAATTCAGCCATCGTAACTCTTGCCTCTCACTCACTTTCCACACACATGCAGGCTGCTCTGTTCTGATCTCTGTAACCCGCTGACTCTAAATATTCTCAAAATCTGTGATTCTATGAGAAGTTTTTCCATGAAAATAAACTCTTTTCCATTTCAGCATTGCCTACATTATTTCTACAGCTCTAATTTCTATAATGGCAAATTCTGAGAAATTTACATGCACATGCACATGTGTTACCAATTTAGGAAGTGACTCTATATCAAAAACTTTTCACTTCACTTTGGCAGGGAAAGAGAAAATATTACTTTAAAAAGAAGCCCAAGCTCATATACTGTATGGTATATTATGTTTGGTAATTGTTTCCCTTCAAACAATACACTACAAAGCTATAAGAACTACTTTGTTGAATGATAAGGGTATGATTAACGTACATGTAGGTTAACGTAAGGTCAGCACTCACTCACTTTGTCCCCATCATCACAAGCTACATTTATGAAGATGGCATCATAATGTTAAAATGATCTTAACCAGATGTGATTCATTATTAACATTGTATTTTTAAGACAAAAAGGAGAAACCTTTTTCAGCAAGTTAGACAAAAAAAATTAGAAAAACATTTACAAATAATCTTTCTTAAAAATAAAATCTGTCATGGTGGGCAAATTCATGCATGATGCTAATCTATTCCCAATACTTCTCAAACACCAAGCAGCTGAAACACAAATAATCAATGATCTTCTCCTAGGAAAGACACCACACAATATGTTTATAGATATACATTTAGCACTTCTGACAGTTGGACATCCCCTTTGTTCTATAATTCATGGAAAACCTGATATCATGATCAGGTTACAACAAACTTTAGTGATACTGGTATCAAAAGACAATGAGAGTTCTTCACTCACCACTGTCCAAGGAGACGTCCCCGTTGAACTTTGCCCCTTCCGTAGCTGAAAGACAACTCTCCTCTCCAGTCACATTGAGTCCTTGGGTGGACGTATTTCCATCACCGCTCAGCTCCATGTCACCATCCAAAGACACTTCAGAGGTTGCACGTAGTCCTTCCCCCTTAATGTCTTCTGCTACCGGCATCTTTCCTTTGCCCTTCCCTCTTATCTTCTTCAGCTTGCCCCCGATCTTCCTCCTGTATTTTCCCTTCTTCGATGAAGGAGTGACGTCCGACCCTGCCTCAGGAGTCTCGGGGCCGACTCCGTTGACTTCCACATCGGGTGTTGATCCCTGGACCTGCCCAGCGGAAGGCAGCGAGTCTTCGATCTTCTCAATCTCTGCCGGTGAGAGGGAGGACTCAACTGTGACTCCATCAACATCTGCTTGTGCGTGGTGGGGGGTTCCCCCTTTGTGCGGGAACTTAAAGTTCATCTTTGGGATGTTCATCTTGGGCATCCTGGATTTCTTGGACTTGGGAGATTTTGAGGTAGACAAATCAGGCATCGCAATGTCAGCATCAGGGCTTTCAACGCTAACTTGAGCCTGAGGGACTGAAGGACTGGCTGCTTCAGCATCCAATGTGACAATTTCAGTAGAAGCACTCGCATTGGTAGCCATATCCGGGACGGTTTCTGTCAAGGCCTGGCTAACTGATGGAATGACCGACTCTACAACACATTCAACTTGAGGAGTTACTGCGTCTACATCAATACTGTTCGTCTCAATATTTGCTTTAGCATCCAAAGTCTCAGGCGTGGGAGAAATCACTGGGGTATCTTTATCTGTTGGGACCACAGGCACGTCTGCACTAACATCTACAGCTTCAACCTTGCTTGAAGGCACATCAATTTCCTGAGAACTCACTTCTAAGGCAACACCCGCCACAACCGCTGCAGCTTCGGCTACTGATGGAGGCTCACCTTTTGCTGCAGGACTACTTGACCCGGGAGCTTCTGCAGCTACTTCTCCTGAGATTTCTGGCTTCACTTCAAAATCTGGCATTGAAATTTCTGCAGATTTGTCTATTTCAACCTTCCCTCCACCTACATCTGGCTTTGGAGGTGTAGATACTTTCTTGTCCTGCCTCAGGCTGAACTTGGGGAGATTTATGGATGGCATGTGAAGGCCTTTCCTCTTCTTCTTCTTCTTGGGCTTCTTCTCTCTCTCCTCATTGTCGGATTCGATGGTTAGCTCTGCCGCATTTCCGTCAACCCTTAAATCTGTCTCTGAACTACCTAGTGTAAGGTCGAGGACTTGATTTGTTGCTCCTGCCTCTATGTTGATGTCAGGGGCATCCATGTCTGCTACTGTAGCCACCTTGGGTTCCTCAACTTCAGGACTGCTGACTGTGTCATAGGATATCACCACAGTTCCTGCACCAAGCAAGGAGAAGTCGCCATCAGCTTTATCATCCAGGACAGGAAGGTCTGCAGAGGTATTCACATCAGGTGTAGATATTTTAGCATCTGCGTTCACATTCACAGGTTGAGTGTCGGTGGCTAGAGGATTGTCAACTGACACATTGGCTTCAGTGAGTGGTGATACGACATCAATTTCTGATTTCTTCACCTCGACATCAGCTCCAGCATCAATGTTGACTGCAGCTAGCTCTACCGTACAATCCTCTTTTGAGTCTGTTACTGCAGCATCTACACTCGGAACCATTATGCCTCCCTCAGTCGACACATTTGGATCTCCCGATGTGTTGACTACCATACTCAGAGATGGAGAGCCGACAGATGGCTGTGCAGCAGTGCCAATTTCTGCCTCCCCTTCTACATTCAAAGCTTCAACACTAGGACTTTCACTGACTCCTTTCTTCCCTTTAGACTTGAACTTCATTGGTGACTTCATATGGATCTTGGGAAGGTGCATGTTAGGGAAGAAGCCCCTCATTCGATTCTTCTTTACAGAAGCTCCAGCATCAACATTTGCTGCAGGTGGAGATTCCACCGACACAGATGGCACCTCACTGTTCGGTAGTTCTACGTCTCCATCAACAGCAACCTCTGGGCTGGTCACATCCACACCTAATGAACGGTCAACATCAGGAACTTCAACTTCAAGGGCTTTTCCTTCAGGAACTGTAATATCTGCCCCTTTTGCTTCAATTTCTCCCTCAAATGCACCAACAGCACAGTCCTTGGTACTGATATCAGGACCATCTAATGAGGGCACATCTGCTTTCACCTCTAGATTTCCTGCAACTTCTTGACAAGGAACATCTAGATTCGCATCAAGTTTTGCTTCTGGAACACTCACTGCTGCTGCTGCCACGAGAGCGGCATTCGTATCAAGATCAATCTCTGCCTTCGAGTCAGGGAGAGCGATGCCAACCCCTCCAACGGCTCCCTCCAGGTTCGATTCTGGGGCACTTTCTGAGCCGGCGGAGATTTCTGGCATCACCACATCAAGATTGGTCTTTGGAATGTCTGCCTCCGCCGTGACATCAACCACCTCAAGTGGGGCCTTCAGCTCTGTCATCTCTGGTTCAACTTCTTCAACCATCTTGGGTTTGTTTGGTGAGGAACGAGATGAAAACCTCGGCAATGAGAAGTGAAGATTTGGAAACTTGAATCTGCTCTTCTTCGATTTGCCTGGGGTGGCCTCCACATCGCCCCCAGCTGTGAATTCATGCTCAGCAGCAATCTCAGCTGCAACCTTAGGATCAATGATGTCAGACGCTCTCCTGGCTTTCAGGTCAGGGACCTCCGAAGATGAAGCAACTGCAACATCAGGCAGGCTCGTCGTCACTTTACCACTAGCACCAAGAGATTTATTCCCCTTGGCCTTTGACTTGAAGCGAGGGTGACGAGACCACTTCTTGCCAGTAAGCTTGGGACGATTAAAGTGCATAGATGGCAGGGACAGCCCTTTCTTCTTGGCCTTCACACTAGCGTCATGGTCAACTGCAGGTGCTTGTGGGTCATCAACTGTTACAGACACACTGGGAATATCCGCCAATGGTTCAATGTGAGGAATCTCTATAGAAGCCTCCAGTGGAACATCAGTTATTACATTCACATCAGGGGCTTCTGCACACGGCAGCTGAACATCCCCTGATGGCTCTGATGGTGTGACTTTTGTATCCACTGCTAACGGTACGTTTCCAGCCAATGCCAACAATGTTACGGGAGCATCAGGATCAACATCCACAGTTGGTTTCTCGATCTCTACATTGGGACTCGCTGAAGCATTAACACTAACACCTGCATCAGGAATGTATGCCGTTGCTACCACAACATCCACTGAGTTGTCCACTTTGTTTTCTACGGCTGGAAGGTCCACATTCTCTGGTTCTACTGAAATATCCCCACCACCTGCATTCATCTCTGCATCAAGCTTGGGTTCCACTATCTCTCCTGCTTGCAGGGAAAGCTGTCCATTAACCTCATGGCTATGGTCTTCCTGAATCTTGTCCCCCAGCTCCACACCATTGATCTTTGCCTCTATGTCATCAATTTTCCCATTGGCTTCTGTGTCTACTTTATACGATTTCTTGGTTCCTCCGAACTTTGGCATATGGAAGTTGAGGGAGGGCATCTTGAAGCGGCCCTTCTTGGATTTATTCTTCACATCTTCCAAGATGTCTTCCGAGGTGTCTTCCTTCCTGACATCTGATGTCTCGTCTTCTTCAGAAGTCCCCTCATTCATCACCACAACTACTTCCTGGTTGTCAGGGATACCTAGATTGCCCTCTACACCGCCTGAAAGAAGGCTCCCTTCAACTGTAACGTCAGGTGTGGATGGCAGATCAGGGCTTTCCAGCGATGCATTTGCTTCAACAGAAGGTAGCACGACCTCTATATCCCCACCTGCTTCAACGTCCAGAACAGGAGAGACAGCCTCTACAGCAGCTGGTGCTTCAACCTTCTCTTCTTCAGGAGTGTTCACAGTGATATCTGGGACTGGAAGGACAGCCGTAGGGGGTGTGCTGACTATCACTGCAGCACCTGCAATAGCTGGGACGTCGACTCCATCAGCTGCAACATCTACGACTCCTCCTACAGCAACATCCTCCTTGCCATCACCCTCTCCTCTCGGCTGATCTCCATCCGAGCTGATGGCAACCTCAGCATCACTGGTTCGTCCGGCCGCGATTTCGGCAGGAGCGACGTGTTCAGGCTTCTTCTTGTCTTTCTTACCACCCAGGTGCATCTTTGGCAGGTGAAACTTAGGAAGATTGATCTTGAATTTGGGGCTGCGTTCTTTCCCTGGTGAGGGTGGCACCACCTCACCTCCCTGAGTTTCCTTTACATCAGCTGCACCTGACCAAACAAAACAAGATAAAGCAAAGAAAAATGTGATATCTTGTTGCATTGGTCATATGAGTATTTTCAAAGTTCTATACAGATGTTTTAATATATCACAATCTTTAATTTTAAATGTAACACATTTAAACATATGAGGAATATTAATTTCTTACCAACAGATGAGAAACACATTCTAATAAATTCTTCTGTGAATTAAACATTACCTGAGAACAATTTGTACATATCATAATGAACACTTCAGGAGAAGCCTGAACCAAAAAGGGGTGTCAGTTTTATTTTTGCTTAGAGCTTGGAAATAACAACTTTTCTAAAATAAAATTGGCTATGCACATAAAACTCTGATTTATGTTCAACATAATCAGTTGTGCCAACACCTGAACACCTGCTTTGCGTACAAACTGGCACCTTATAATGGTGTAGATATGGTAAATTTTTGGTACCAGGTATCATGGCACAGATGTCCTATCTTGACCACATGTCCCAATCTTGCTTCCTTTCAGAATCACAGGAAGGTATCCACTCAAACTGATCAATTCATTCAAGTCAAAACCTGTGATGATGGGAGAATGGTTATGCCATGTTTACAGGTCCTATTATCTTTCCCACTGCTATCCCTTATCTGTAATGGAATACAGGAAGATATCTTTACCTTCGTTTCCCTCATCAGGGGCCTCTACAGCAGCGGGAACTTCCTGCTTCTCCTCCTCCAAGACCTCCATCACAGGGCCCTCCATGGGCACCTGTGCCGAGGGGAGATCGATGCCTGGCCCATCCACCTTGGCTGCAAGGTCTGCCTGAAGATCAAGGTTGAGGTCAGCACCAGCAGCTGGCTGTGTTGGAGGGGGTGGTGGGGAGGCACTGGGCCGACCCTCTGGGGTAGAACCAGCTGAGACGTTCTCTTCCATCGTCTGTTGGCATGAAAGGGGGGAGCACAGTAGACTGTCAAAACCCATATCAACCTTACAGTAATAATCACATCAAACTTCAGCATCATTTTGAGTCATTCATAGTCTAAAGTGATACAAATTGTTGTTTGATATTCTTTTTTATCACTTATATTTCCTTCAAATTTTTTGGATGAAACACCAGTATTTTGGGGGCTAGTATTGATAATAGATATGTGACAAAAATGTGATTCTCATTAGACCTGCCATACCAAATGCACATACCAACCCTCAAATTTGGTGTACATATGACTGTACGCAATTGGCATCCTCATTAGTCAAATGACCAACATCATGTCGGAGATAAGCCCATTGACCTGACCCACTAACCTGAGGCCACTTCGGCAATTTACAGATTAAGTATGTCCTGAGGCCCGAAAACACTGTTTTTATCTGTTAATGTACTATGATGTCATATTACGCAAAAGTTCTCTTAGTAGACACAGTTCTATACAGGAAGAGCATTACACGAGAAGACTTCCTTGAGTGGTTTTAGGCACGTTTTATTTTGTAGAACCAGTCCGTTAGAGCCCAATATCATTAGGGCATAGATTTTTTGTTTTTTGGTCTTGGCTGCCTTATCATGGCTTTGTTTCGACTTAAATGACTTAAATTTTTGTAGTGAGAGGGTTAAAACAAGATTGAATACATACTATTTGACATGCAATCTTACCTGTGAAGCTCTGAGATTTTGTGCTTTTTCAATTGAAGTGATCGTCTCGGCTATCTGCTCCAGAAGGGCGTCTGTGGATGCAAACTCTGCTCCCTCGTTTCCCTTGTCAGACCCTCCATCCTCTCCTCCCTCCTTCAAAAACTCCTCGCACTCTTCCAGTAATTTCTCCTCCGGACGCACGCCCCCTTCTTCCGTTCCAATCTGGTCAACACTGCCCTCGGGTGGTGAGGAGGCGCCATCTCCGTCTTCGACTGTGATACCGAGCGATGCAGCGGCACCTGAAAAAGAAACACCAACTGTTTTGTTAGTCTAAGAGCATTATCATGGAACTCTTTACAATCAAATGGTTTTAAAAAAAAAGTATGAAACCCTTAAAGGTTTAATATACTTGTGCTACTTGTGTATACTATTTTCTAACACTAGAAATTTATGATACACCATGTGAGGAAAGGAGGGATTTGATTCTTTCTAGAAGTTGTGGTAGTCCTACAAAGGACTGTTGGTATCTGTCCTATGTATTATCTACCCTGCCATGGAAACCTTTACTTTCAAGCAACATCTACTATTTTCTGGTAATTCCAGTATAAAGAAGAGACTTCCCATTATGCTCATATTAAACAACATTCTCTTCGTTATGAATGAACAGAAATTACAATACACTCACATCACTTTGTTTGGCAAATCTAACTTTGGTTAACAATAAATAAAGCTTTATCAGTAACAAAAAGATCAATAAACATTTACTATTGTAATGAATCAAAGTTTGTAAATGAGGAAGATCATGTGGACAACTACAGTGTATAACAACTGCAATATCTTAATTGAAGGTCCACACTGCAATTCACCTGAAGCCTATTGCCTGCTGGACCTTCTCAAGCACACAAGTTTAAGAACACGGTTCACGTCTGGTTGATATTGGCTGCTTAAAACCATGTTCGACTTGATTCAATATTTTTAACCAGAGCGCCTCTTTACAGTACACACATGTACACACCACATTCAGATTTCAAATGGTATACGACACAGTCCCTTGCTTTATTTGAAGTCCGTGCTATCAAGCGTACATGCTCCCTGTGTAAAAATAGTTTTAGGAGCGGCCCTTGGGATAGCATATGACTCCTCCTTTTATTGTTGAAATTGAAACAATATGGCTCCACCCAATATGCCAAAACTAATTTACGTCCTACCCTTTATTGCAATAAAACTTCTTCCTTTGTGCCTTATGATTTTATTGGAATTCATTTTATTGTGATTATAATTTGTCAAGACAGAATGAAATAAATCTTCTCTGGGAATATGCAACTTTGGGCATACAGTAAGTGCAAGCTATTGAGGAAATGGGGATACGAAATGTGTACCTAAACTAGGGTGAGAATATAACACCCTCTTTCACAGTGAAACTAAAAAAGGTGGTCAGATTATGGGAATATAACCAAATATTTGTTGCCACTTTTTTTGTTGATCCCAAATGTTGGGTAGACTGAGTGCAAAATTATCAAAGAAAACAATCTGTGAGGATTCGTTATTTAAACTGGAAATATATAACTTTCCGTGAATATACCTGAAATATTTGAAAGTCTGACCACACTCTGGAAATGAAACCTGTAGTTTTGCACGATGGTACTATTATGATACGCCATGTGATTAGGGCAAGCTACTGTACCGCCGGTGGGCGTTCTTTGCCATCACAGAGCATGCGTGTTTAATAGCGGCCTAATTATACTATTATCCAATCAGTGTGACCACATAACGCCAACATTCAAAACATCAGGAACAAATACTTTTGTAACATTCCCAGTTTGACCGTGCCTTATACCACATTCTTTTGGATGGAGCAGCCAGCCCTCTGTGCACACACCTCATTCCTCTGTAGTCCCCAAAGAAATTTGTGATGGATCAGATAGTATGAATTCCTTCTCAAAGGCTGACACGGTGAAAGTCAAAACTACTGGTGACACCAATATGTAACTGAAAGACTTTTCAGTCCCTGTGTTCAAGTTGGTGAGGTGAGCCTATTTTCTGCAGGGAAATATTTTTCATTTTTCTACAGGCCTTTCCAAAAGTTGTTTGTTTTTTGCTTTTCAGGGCCAGATTTCAACCCCATGATCAAGTGTCAAGGGAAGGGAAGCAATGTAGAGCTTTTAAATATTGCACTTACAGTAAACATCTGCGTGTATAATATCCTGTGTTGTTTTACACTAAATCATACCATAAATATAAACACAAACAGTAAATGTATATGTATGGTATATTCTAGTCTCATACTGAAAATATTGTACTGCGTCAGTGGATGATTACATTCATTTAGATGCAACGATTTGGGAATAACATATCCACAAAAGCTGGGAAAATTCTGGCCCAAAATTGGCACTTCTGATCACCTTTTACTCTCACTCACACATTCCTTAGTCTGAGAATGTATGTGTGTTTCTAAAGGTGTATGTGCCAAGTTTTCAAAACACTGGCTGAAGCTTTTGTCTTCTCACAAAGAATGTTCTGAGGAGTAGTCCGCTCTGTTTGGTGGGAAAATACTCTCTAGGTGAGAGTAAGTGCAATGCCCTGTGATTCATGTTTGTCATGGTCTGTGATCCACTTTAATGAATTCAAGAAAGGAGTAAGGTGAACTTGAAATTAATTGAGGATAATAAACAGCTTTTTCTAATGAATTGAAAAAGCATGAATTTACTGCTTAAACTGTCAAGATGAGATACATGCCATATCATTTCATAATCATGATCAATAGTACTTCTTCTATTTCTTTTTAACATTCTTTGTCCAGATATTAATACACTGTACGAGTCACAATTGTCATATTCACAATCAGATTAGCCAATAGACGAGTGACAGATGGTTGATGCGGCGTATGTTGATAACCTCTTCTCAACATTTTTTTTTACTTATTTTGTAATTTGTAGGTCACATTATGAGATGAAAAGGTACAAAACATATGTAGAAAAATGACTGGAAAATTTGAGGGAAAGAGAACGAGATGGAGGAGAAGACGGCATTTCAGAGCATGGATCCGCTCAGAAGTATCAGCACATTACAAGTAAAAAGTTACAAATGGAGATGGAGGGCCATGATCACCAATATTTGGAACAGACAAGGGCACTAGCAAGCAAGCAAGCAATTCTTAAATTCAGAGGTTCATGTAGTTTTAAAGGGAAAATACTGTACTGGGAAGACAAAAAGCCTTAATGGTAATCGTGAGCAATCTTTTACCAATGGTCTTAACTCCATGTATTGTCTATTTTAAAAACTTGCTAAAAAGTTGTTTGCTCTCAAATGGTCCACATTTGGAGTAATTAGTGATTAAATCACAAAGCCTCAAATTGTTCCGCCCAAACATTTTGAGGATTTGTGATTTAATCACTAATTTGAAGGCTTTTTGTCTTCCCAGTACAGTACATTCCCTTTAACCATTCAGGTGTATGACCACTCCCGTTATACTAGACTTTCATATTGGCATGCTGCATGATTGCACCTCAAATGTGGCACTCAGATATTAGCTCTACCAGAGGGAGGGTGACTATTAGCAGAAGCTGTCCAAGAAAATCAATGATTTGCTTCATTACAGCTCAGACAAAGCTGCTGCTAATTTGGGTAAGAGGAGTTCAGCCATCAATGTGGGGTATTGATTTCATCCTCGCAGAGATTTAACTCTAGAGAGAAGTACGGTTTTAAATTCCCATGGGTCAGTCCAACAACAAATTAGACATGTGTACCATATTTTACAGGAGTGCAGGAAGTGTTGTATTACGCAGTATTGTTTTCTGAAAGCTGATCAATAGCTCCATATTACAAGTAATCTGATTGTATCCTTGAAGCTAATTAGCCATAGCCCATACATGTAAATTTCTGTACTAGTTTGTATGGTAGATATGCTACATAAGATCTGATATGATAGTGCCAACCTTTTTTTAAATTTGCTTTCATACTATTACATCAAGTATGATGGAGAACATATTTATCATTTCACAACTGAGCACTTGATTTCCACTGATTAGAAATACTGTGTTCACCTTCTTCAGTGTTTCAGGAGAATAGAAAAGGAGACTCAGGGAGAGAGAGAGAGAGAGAGAGAGAGAGACAGACAGACAGAGAGAGAGACAGAGAGAGACAGAGAGAGAGGAAGGGAGAGAGAGAGAGAGAGAGAGAGAGAGAGAGAGAGAGGAGGGAAGAGAGAGAGAGAGAGAGATAGAGGGGGGGGGGAGGGGAGACAGAATGACAGAAACAGAGAGGGAGAGTGTGTGTGTGTGTGTGTGTGTGTGTGTGTGTGGGTGGGTGTGTGTGTGTGTGTGTGTGTGTGTGTGTGTGAGAGAGAGAGACAGAGAGACAGAGAGTGAGATGAGAGAAAGAGTGAGAGAGCTACTGTATGCAAGGAGGGAACAGAAGAAAATAACGATAGAGAGACAGAGCAAGGTTGCCAATGAAGGATAGAGAGAGAGACCAAAAAAGAGACAGAAAGAGACATTTGATGATACAGTATGTGTAATGTATGAATATCTACAAAGACAGCTGCATACTGGCCGGATTAATGCATCATGCTGCATCAGTTAAGTATTCTTTAGTGAACATTCATTGCTGGCAAAGAATATCTGTTTTCATTTTCCCCCCTCAATATTACTTTGACACATACAACACTCATCGCCATAAAAATAGTATACAGTTTATCCTACCTCCCACAGGCATTTCATATGCCCCCTCATAAACCCACTTGATTTCTGAGATAGGGGGGTTGCCATGACAGTGAAGGGAAGTATGGATTGTGATGGGCAGAGAAAGAGAGCAAGGTGGAAAGGAAGACAGAAAGGTGGAAAGGAAGAGAGAAGGGTGGAATAGGGGAGGGATCTACGTAGCTTATGTTCTACACTGTGGAGTGCATGGACATGAAGAGGGGTGTCTTCATTAGCCCGATGTGGGCAAAATAGCGAGCTTGTTCTGATCGGGTTAGCTAGCCAGATCACGAAATAGCTAGCTATTTGCGTCTTCATAAGCCAGATCAGGCAAAATAGCGAGCTATTTGGTCGAGAAAATTTCCCAAGATATCTTGGGCTAGATGGAGCTAGCTCGAGCTAGTTCGCGAAATAGCTCGAGCTAGCTCGCAGCGTCTTCATTAGCCCAAAAATTTTCCGACCCCAGCACACATCAGCGTGCACGAGGCATTGTTTACGTTAGGTTTTTATACATGCGTGAATGCGAGCTCACAGCCGAAGCCACGCGGTCGTGGCCTATTCCCGTCGCACACTGCGCATGTGTGAACATTGGGATAATCTATGCATCCCGAGTTTCGAGCTAATGAAGACGCGATTGCAACTTCAGGCTAGTTCACCGGATCAGCAAAATAGCACGCTATGTCGTCTGATCGGGCTAATGAAGATGAACCTAATGATTCTGTCAGCTAAGCCTAGTGATAAAGACTAAGCCTTCTTCCCCATCTGCTGTCAGAAGAGAGCAGAGGGCTTGGCGCTAGGTTTAACACTTAGTTTTTAATCAAAACCTACAGGAGAGGCCTTTTAAAGGGATAGTTAAGTTAAGTTGGTTTCAATAAAAGTTGATACATGGAACATATTAGTGAAGAGTTGATGAAAATCTGTCATAGGATAATCTTCATGGTGAATTAAGGTTTTGTTTATGAGGCATAATACACTGTAAGTCACACATTAACACAAGACATGGAAAAGATTGGGAAGCGAGGGGGGGGGGGGGGGGGTTGGAGGAGGAGGATAGGTGGAGTAAAAAGAGGAAAATGTCTCCCAAGATCATGCCTTTGTCTATACCCGAACATCAAATTTCACTTTACACAAAAAAAATTCACTTCAGATCTACCATTCCCATTTACCTCTAAAAAGTCATTTCAATTTAAGAGTCATTCCCGACTAGGAACCGCAATGAAAGACATGTAGGTATGCATTTGATCTTTTCTTATGTATGTTTAAATTTCACCTCCCTTTAGAGATCTGAATGTACAGTACCTGCTTATAACATCAGTGGATGTCAAGTCAACGCATTCAAGCGATTGTTTCTCTTTATCTGCCAAACATGTATATTTCTTAGACATAGCAACAAATTGCTCCTTTGGCATGCCAGCTAATACTCAAAAAGAGGTTTTATTCGATCAGATCAAAACAATTTGTAAGACATTTCACACAAAAATGTGCGGAACCCATCTGTCATTGAATCAATAGTATGTCAATATGGCTTACTGAAAGAGAGAACTTTCCCACGAATTCTAATTACCAAGAGAACGTTTTCAGTTTCAAATGTAAATATTATCAGCCTGACCTCTGAAAGCTCTTGGGATGTTACCATTGACATCCACAGGATTCCTCAAGGAGAAACACATTTCTACTTGCACAATATCTGTCACAATATCATAATTGATGGCATATGTTCTTTCCTACATGAAATCAATCACAATAAATCAAATATTCTGCACACACATAGTCGTTTTCATGCCACATCCTGTTGTATTTCCATGTATCCTGCAAGAAACTGCATCATGTTTATTCCACTGAGGCTGACAACATGGATTCACTAGCCCCCTTGTGCCTTGTACATGTACTAGCAAAAACTATTAGGTGGCCATAATTTTCTAAAACCATAGTTGAGATTGCTACAAATCAAGAAAATGCAATGGAACAACATAATAATAAACAAGCTCTACAAACATGTTCTCTAGAGCGACAAATGCTCTGGAGTCCGTTTCTTACACTAGTCTAATTCCTAACTTCAACCTTGGGCCCAATGCTAAGCCCAACCTAAAACCCAATCACAACTCTAAACCTAACCTTAAATCTTAGATGAAATATATTCCATAACAAATGTGAGATCACCAAACTAGAAAGTAAATCAAAGCTCTATTATAGCCCTCTCAAAGTACAATAATGATATCAGATTCCAATCCAACCACACCCATCAACACAACCACACGCAGACACAAACTAAATGATACACAATAACATCCTCCTGTTTCTGATGTAACATATTTCTATTACATGTGTCCATGTTCCTTCTCAAGATGGCATAAAATTCACTTGGGAATACCCTCATTGTTGTTTATATTGCACCTCTTTTCTTTCTATTCACTTCAGAAGTGATCATCGGGCAGAATTTCATTCTAACAGGGAAATGGGAAATGAAAAATGCTTGATGTACATGTACATTGCCCTGCCTCAATCATAATAACAACCATTGACCTCCAATTGAAATGATCTCTATTACCTGCTTGAACATCCTCTTCCTGTTTATCAGATCCTTCTCTGGGGGACTCTGTGCTGGCTGGCTGGTCCTCTGACTTGCTTTCCTCAGGTGCCTGGGAGGAGGAGTCAAAAACAGTTTACCAAGACATGGTTACATAAGACCATATATGAAGAGCTTGCTCCCAAAAGGGGCTAAATCCATATTTCCTACATTTAAAAATTTGAGTTACAAGTATTAGTGCAATGAGAAGCATTAAAGCTTTTTGGTGGAATAAGAATTTGAGACTAATTACAGGAGCCTCAGTCTTACATCAAAGTGTGGTTGTGGTAAGTATGTATACTTAAATGTATAATGCATGATGTTAATATGTCACTTACAATCTCTCTTCTCTTTTTTACTGTACCATATCATTTGCCTTTTTCCTACCGTCATGTACATGATGCTTTTCAGATATTTCTGCTGGTTTGGGCCAAGTCGAAAAGAAAAAAGGCAAGTCTTTGTGGAGACAGTATGTCAATGCATATTTCTGTTTTAATTAGAATGATTTCCCTCAGATTCAAGAATTCTGGGCAACATAATGTCAAGACCGTTTTCTATGATAACAGCCCTGGGCAGTCTATTCGGAATGGATGGGCTACTACATGGAATGCAGCAGTTGCGATCCTTGGCTAATTGGCTTGCCCCGGGCTCCAAGCTCCCAGTGAAATACCTCTTCTTTTCATCCTACAAACTCTCTTTTTGTATTCCTATATGTGCCATTCTTCCTGAAGTATTATGGTAGTTGTTTTTTGTGGGTTTTTTTTTGGTAAGGTCAGGGTATATAGTGGACAGTAAGTGAACCTGAATATTAGATACCCCTAGTCCCCTTTTCCCAACCCCACCCCTCTTCCAGTTCAGGGTGTACATGTATAGTGGACAGTTAGTGACCCCCCCCCCCCCTCCCCCCACCCCACCACACCCCACCACACCCCACCACACCCCACCACACCCCACCACACCTTCATCTCCTTCTTCCTGCACTTAATCTTCCTCCCTTTTCATTTCTTCTTCCTCCTCCTTTGCCTTCTGTTCTTGCACCTTTTTCATAGATGGTGAAAATATTTCTAATAATTAGAGCTTACACTGAAATCGGTACACCATAATACTAAACATAGTTTTGAATTTGAAAAGTTGAGGTTGGCGAAAGTTTCACCTTTGTTTGCTGGGATATCACTGTTCTCTCATATACACATACACTACAGCTCAAAGGAATTGTCATAGGGAAAGAGAAAGGGAAGAAAGGGAAGGAGCCGCAGTTTTAAACCGAGGTATATTTTGTCCAGTTCAGCATGAAACATGATGCTTTAGCCTAAAAAAACATCATGTTTCATGCTGAACTGGACAAAATAAACCGCGGCTTAAAACTGCTGGTCCTTCCCTTTCCCTATGCCAACTCCTTTGAGCTGTAGTGTAGACAGCAACATTTACAACACTCTTTCCTCCTGTGCCGAATGAGTAAAATCTTTGCTGTTTTTCTGTGTAACAATGCAGTGCCTATTCCTCCACTGTGCAAAACTTCACAAGTCAGCCATAAATTGTTTATTTCCTTCGCCACTACCATACCATGGGAAGAACTGCATACAGGTGGCCCCTGGTAAAAGTAGCAGGCACCAGCACATAAATTACATGCATGTATACATCCCAACTCTGGTGGTCGATTGGACCCAAAAGAGGGGAGGAGAGGCATATCTTGAAGCTAACATTCAAACCCAAGTAACCCCTCAATCATGCCTTTGGGAAGGAACATATTTGTCATAGATTTTTCTTCCATAATCCCCCCCCCCCCCCTCCATGCTACTCAGTACAATCTTCTCAATATCACTCCCATCTGAGGATTGGATTTCAAATTTATGGGCGCAAGATGGATCTAAACTTAGCAGAAACGGGATGATGATCAATATGTTTACGTGGAATGAAGAAATTACAATCCTTCAGCAGCAAACTGTCAAAAAAAAACACCCAGGCACAGAGGGAAAATATATGTTTGTCAGAGCTGCGTCTTTGACTCAGTCAAATAGTCATCAGAACTATTTTGATATTCTCAAGAGAGCCTGTTATGGATTCTTATGATTCAAGAGGAAACCAACGATGGGGGATATTTTTAGGGGGGGGGGGGGGCTGTTTCTTTCTTCATCTCCATAGCGTATGTGATTGTTTATTACTTTTGTACATTTTAGTGGTTCACTTCTCTGACATACAGTACAGTATTTCTCCAAAACAAAAAGAGGTGAGGCAACTTTCTATAGTTTTTCTATTGTTTGGAGCACTGCCAAACTTAGGGAACAGAATACTATTATGAGTTCTTTAAATGTACATGTATCTCAGGTAAATCTGTATACAAACTATATCCTTATCTCATTCACCTTTTCCTCTTTCTCAGCTTTTCTTTCAGGCGACTTTGCATCCTTCCTCTTTCTCCAGCCAAACCTCTTGGGCGACAGGGCACGATCTGAATCTGAGGACTGGTCCGAAGACCTCTCTCCAGATTTCACTTTCTTCCCTCCAAAGTGTGGAAAGTGGACGTTCAGGATGCCCTTCCTCTTCTTCTTCTTCTTCTGCGTCTCGTCCTCAGTCTCTCCTTCGTCCTCCCCTTCTCCTTCCTCCCCTGACGACATTGCTCCAGTTTTTACTTCATCAGTCACTGCTGCTTTTTCCTCTGCTACCTCCCTCTGTGGAGAAGACTCCCCCGGATTGGGAATAGACTTGACTGCTTGAGCAGCATCTGCAGTGTCTTCTTTGGATTCCTCCACTGGGAGAGAGGGAGTTTCTGGCTCTGCTGGAGGAGGAGGGGGCGACTCTACTGGTGAACTAGAAGACTCGAGTTGTGTTTCTTCTGTCATTGGAGAAGGTGCACTCACGTCTTCAGATGAATTCTCAGGCTGTGTCTCAATTGACGCATCTACAGTAAATAATTATTTGGACAAAAGGAAAAGAAAAAAAAAAGAGGGTCAAGTTTATTGTACAACAACTGCTAATAGTCAAATAATTTAAAGATTTGTGCAATACAGACAGAGAGGGGCAGAAAGAGGTAGAGAGGGAAAGAGGGAGAGAGGGGGAGAAATGAGGAGGGGGAGAGAGAGAGGGAGAAATAAGGAGAGGGAGAGAGAGAGGGAGAGGTAGAGGGAGAGAGAGGGAGAAATAGGGAGAGGAGGGAGAGGGAGAGGAAGAGAGGGAGAGAGGGAGAGAGGGAGAGAGGGGGAGAGGGGGAGAGAGAGGGAGAAAGAGAGCAGAGGATGAGGGAAGGAGCAAAGTGTTGTGACCTTGACTGCTCCTAAGGTCAGCGTAGAGCTCCATGAAGACAGTGGAGACACCTGGCATGTCACCTGTTTGCCCTACAGGGGAAAATATTATTTTTAGCTGATTTTATGACAACCATTTGAGACATATAGTAGAGAAGCCAGGTCTCTTTCTGTTAAAAGAAGGCTGGGTTGTACTCCAAAAACTGTGAATTGTGACTCATTCATTGTCTTGCTGAGCCTGGAATGGTACGAATCCTCTGCATTGAATGTGAATTTGACACTGATGGGAATTTGATGAGTATTTACAGTATACTGTACATTTTAATTTTGTTTTCAGCAATGTTTTAGAATGCACAAAGAAACATTCCTACGGTATGTCAACAAATACAAATACAAATAATACAGCAAAATTGTTGAGAACATACATGTACAGTGTATGCATATATTTAATGTATGTGCTACTTACAGTGGGTTGCAATAAACACTGTACAATGTCAGACATTGCGCATGTGCAAAGCTATCTGAAGGAACATACATCCTAATGGTGCTGTTGACAAGCATGGCTCTGATAAAAAACACACCCTTCTTCCTCCCAGGCCAATTCACCACAGTCCCAAATGGCATTGCACTATAGGAAGAACAATTTCATGGCCAATTTGTTAGCCTGTATTCATTATATGAAGCACCTAAAAAAAATTCAACATAATAACAATGACAAACAATAAATCATACAATGTATCATCAAAAGGAAAAACAAGAAATTGTGATTATAACACTATAATTGTGAATATGATATTTTATTACATAAGTTGGAAGACAGAGAGGAGGAAGAAAGGGAAGTGCTCAGAAAAAGGAGAAGAAAGAGAAAAAGACAGCGAGAATGAAGATGAAGATGGAAGTGGAGGAAGATGGGAGCAAGGACAAGGAAGTGAAAGAGTAGAAAGAGAAGGAGAAGAAGGGGAAAAACAAGGAGAGAACTAGGGGGTACATGTAATTAAGGGAAATCAAAATCAAGAAGATGAAAAATGTGGGGGGAAAAAGCTATTAAGAAAGAGAAAAAAAAACAAGATGGGTTGAGAAGAAGTGTGCATTAATGAAAACGAGGAAAGAAGGGCACATCACATGTAGATTGGATGCACTAAGATCAAGTAGACCGGTTTACTAACATATTCAAATTTTATGCATACCAGTTTAACAAAGGTTGCCCCTGACAACAGGAAAGCTTGCCCAAGGCTTGCCTGACACAGCCTGACATAGCAACAACTAATGTATGCAAAATGGATTCCAAGTACTGAAATACCATTGTTAGGTACAGGTTAATGTTCATGAAATAAAAGAAAATTAGTACCATTATTTAATGTACACTGTTTGTACATATGTATGTTTGTATGATAACTGTTTACCCTGTATATTTACACCCACTAACCATCTCTTTACAGATTGCACAAGAGCACTACATTGATTTTCAAATCAATGTCTGTCTGACAACTATGCATTAACATGAATGCCAACAACCAACAAAGCATCATGCATATAGTCTACAGTACAATGTACAATATATTCTGTACTGTATAAACTGTGTACATGTACGTCCACATGCAACTATCATTTGTGTGCTTAATTACCCTGACTCTAAACCTTACCTTAAGTCCTTACCCATTTTTCAATTTTCGACAGATATAAAGCCTTCAGGCTATTTTGTGGCAGTTTTGCATCTATTTTGGGACCGGGACCCTGTTAAAAGACCGCAATATTGCAGTGAGTGAATCTTATAAACTGCATCTGCAAAATAGCCATAAATGTTGCGGCTTATGCATCGAGGTATGACAGCACAACACTCTGGCACATACGCGTAATTAGCTAATCGCAACGCTCGTATGGCTTAGCGGAACATATAACCACCACATTTTTGCTCTAGCTAGAGGTGTAGGGAGAGTTTTTGGTGTATACATGTATAAACAGTGTTTTTAGAGGCTTGCTTGAAATGGGGCTAATGAAGAGAAAAGGAGAATGGAAACATTACTAGTCATGTCAGTGCTAGACCTTACACATGCAGTGTACAATTTGGATCAGAAATCTCCCACCGCCTAAACCAGGCTAGGGCAACCCCCACTTGTTTGCCCCCAGCAGGGCTTCTGAAAATGTGAAATAAAAGCCATTCAGTTCATAGAAAGATCTGTTTAGATGTGAATGTCATACGCCTTCTCCAGTGATTGGTTAATGGAACATTTGAGATCACTGCTGAGTGTGGTGTCCTGCTGATTGTGGACATTTTCGGACTAAAACCAAACCACCTTCTTGGTTTCTTCCTCTATGCTGCCTCTTTCAAAACAACATCCATCATAGTTGTTTCTGAGGACAGAATGGCTCTAAGCATATTTTGTTCGGGGAAAGGATAATGAAAAATCATACATACAGTGTAGACATAAATATTCTCTCATTTTTCTTCTTCTCCTCTTCTCTCATTTCTTTCTTCCCTCCACTTCATTCTCTTTCTCTGCTTCACACGTTCCTCCTCCTTGTGATCATGTTTTCATCTTCACCTCCTCCTCCTTCGACGACGAAGAAGAACGTCCACCCATACTTAACAAATGTCGAGCGTCGTTCTCTAAGCGAGATGGGGGGGAAAAATCTTCCTGGGAAAAGAAGTCGGTGTCGATGGCAATATAGGTCAGAGCATGACCCACAAAGCAGCGCTCTCCTGGCAGGTCCTAGGGTTGGGTGTGTGAGTGTCCAGTATCACGGGAGGCAGTGCAGGGGGAGGAGGGCAAGGATGGAATTCAGGAGTTTCTCTTGGGTTCCAGTATATAAAACGCTAGGTGGTACAGGGGGGTATGGTAGGAGGGTCCGCTCTCGCACTTGATTCATGCCCGACTGTCAAATCAGGTTTACTGTCATGATGGGATGGAAGACGAAACAAACTTGAAGCAGGATTTGGCAGGGATGGGATTGGTCAGGCCTCGGACATTCAAATCACAATGATGGCATATCCATATCAGGACCTCGCTGCAGTTACAGTCTGCCTATACGGATCTCTATCCTGCATTAAATCATACTGAGGAATTAACATTGCACACATGTAAATGGAAATGTTTTGTACATTCAAATGTGTTTCAAATTTGTACAGACCTGTGTACAGAGCAGTTATCATTACATGAATGATGAATATGCGCCAAATCACAGGTGAATGTGAGTTGTATGACCTACACTTATGCCTTTGTATAAATAAATTGCTTTCCAAATTTGATTCCATTCAATCCATTTTCAGGGCCTATTCTCCTTTAACTTAATAATCAATGTACACTTTTAAGGTGCCACACTTAAAGTCACTAACCGAAGACTGATATGTTTATAATACAGTATATTGGAATCAAATGCCAGATATCAGGACTACAACATGATAGTAAGCAAACAATCAACGTTGGTGAAGGTGATGGGATGAATTATCACTTCCGAGGCGATCTGGATGTAGCTTTCTTTCCGAAGCGCAGCTGAGGAAAGATAGTGTACACATTCAGATCGCCGAAGAATTGATATAGTTCGTCTTATTGCCTGAAACCAAAAATTGATTGTTCGCTTTATATTCCACATCTGAAACCAACTATCTATACCAAAACTGACAATTTGACGTACAAAAGTAATGTTTACTTCTCTACCTTACCCCGAGCCGCTGCCAAGGGGAACATGCGTGTTAGTAGAAGCTACGTATCAACTGATAGTCCGAGCGTAATGCACTTTTATTTCGCCCGTACTCAAAATATTGATCACGCATTAGGACTGTGAGGAATGAAAAAATCAGCGAAACCACAAAGTACTATCACCTCATGTAGAGTGTAACAAACTTTTCTTCTCAGGTGATCAGATGGGCAAAGCTACTCTTTATCACGTGATCAGCTCTTGACCAATCCTATAGCAACATTCTTAGTATGTGGAATATAATCCTCTATACCTTTAACCACTGAGCAAAGTCAACAGGACATCTGCAATCATTTAGTGCATTCAAGTGAGCACCATCTTACAAAGTTGACTGTCAAGACTCCTGGAAGAGAGGCTAATGACCCTCCGGTCAATGCCTCTCATTAAATGTAGCAAACAGGGGCAGTGTTTATTTTCTGTGCCTTTAGAGTGATAGATGGGGCAATCTTACTATCATCCTTATTCATAAAACAACAGCTCAAGGAATTTGTCCTTCAAAATCACTTGACAGCCATGGATCAGATGCATGTGAAGGAAAAGTTTTTGAGGAGAATGTACACTGTACTGTGTTATTACCCTAAATGCAAAGAAGCATTCGCCACCACGATGATGAGAGATTGAGAGAGAGGGATCCAGCTGATAGAGGTAGTGTGGTATTTGTGTGTGTGTGTGTGGATGTGTGTGTGTGTGTGGATGTGTGTGTGAGTGTGTGTGTGTGTGTGTGGATGTGTGTGTGTGTGGATGTGTGTGTGTGTTTGTGTTTTCCATATTTATAATTTAATGTCCAGAGGGGAATTAATTGTTCTCGATGTTTTCATGATTTGTTTAATAATAATGATATTGCACTTCACATATGAGATTACTATCATTTGAAGCACTTTACAGGTACATTAACAATAAATGGACAAAACAAGACAAGAGGACAAAAATTAAATCATCTAATGAACAGAACTAAGTTGTACGCCTTTTGTTCTTGTTCTACTGATTTTTTCATGTACAAATGCAAATCTCACCAATCTGCAGAGGGGCTATGACAGTTTTGAAAAGTTCAAAACTATGATAGTGCCTCTGCGAATTACAGCAATGTGCACGTACATGAAATCAATAACCACTCATGAAATCGCAATCATCAATTTCCTACATTTATACAGAACACTTAAAACAATTAATCCACTGTTTGATATCAGAAAGATCTACATGACATAGATTTATGCTTTCAATTTTTATCACAAGCTCTACTTTCCAGGCAGTGACTCACTTTGATGCCTGAAAAGATATTCTCTCATTTTGTAATTTTCTGATGACAACCAAGATTGCAAAACACACCATTTTGTAATTCCATGACTTCCGCTCAAAATCCAAAATGTGCTAATTAAACTGTTCCTTCCTTTTTGACACAGTGCATATTTACATTCTTGACATTCCACTTCCACATATGATGAATATGTTGTGCTCTGCAGAGCAAGTCTCATTGCACACTTAATATTCTTGGTCATGTAACCTCCACACAGATGCCAGGCATGAATGTTTATTCATACTCACTCAACATTTTGTACATTTGAAGCTGCATTTATATCAAGGTCCTGTGTTACAACAAATTACAGTTGATCTGAATTGATTATAAGTTCAATCACCTTCAGTATCTCTAATGTACCCAGTTGAATGCACATACAGTACATGTATGTACAGCATCACTGATATAAACTGCAAGTCAGCAACTCTAGATATACAGGATCCTGATGTGTTTAGTTTTAACTAATGGCTCTTCATGATTTGTTTTTGCCTTAAAAATGTTCAAAATGATGCCGCACTTATTTCACACAATTTCTCATCAGCAACTGATAAATTATCTGGGCCCATTCTAAATAGCAAATTAGGAAAAAGTGAAAAACAAAGAACATTCCTTACCCAGTGACCACTATAAGTATTGTCTCTTCCATTTAAGTTTTCTATCAATGATACACACTATTTTACAAACAAACAAACATGTAAGTTTAGATTAAAGAACTTTGATTGCACTTAATTGTCTGTAGGACAACAAACCAAAACAGTACACAAATACACACTACAGATGACGAAAAATATCTTTTCTAACAGACATGCACTCTATAAATATTTTACAAAATCAGGTCAACACACTTTCATATATACACTGTATATTGCAATATAAATTTCTGCGTTAGGAGGACAATATTAGAGCAAATTGCAAGTTATGGGAATAAATTATTGAGCGAATTCCACATCTCACAGGGTCACTGATGTCCAAATAGTTTTATGTTGATATAAAATTATTTTCTGATGGAACATTGAGAAAACGTCAATCCATTTCATATCCACTCTCATTGAAACTTCACTCGATGCCAGCATTTTTTCTATTTGTGTGTGTGTGAACCACTGAAACCAGATTTGATTAACATTTCCAAGTGTCAAAATGAAAGGAAAAGTAGCAAAATTCCACACTTTTTGAAATTGGAGAGTTGGCAGTTAAGTGGTTTCCACAACTCAGAAACCTCAAGCTTGGCTGTGCAGACACACTCTTAATTACGTTAAGCTCTCCAGTCCTGATTGAATTTGACAGGGTTAGTTGTTGCAACAAGTGGCATTCCGACTCTGCCTTAAGGTCAGGTGGGGTCGCGCCTTTCAGTTCCAGTGAGGGAAGCTTTCCCTGGGACAAGTGGGTAGCCTCGCTTTCAGGCTGTTGGGACATTCATAATCCAAAAATCAGAATCAGGTTTACTGTCTCACAACTAGACTAGTCACTGTGCCATATTCCACTCTCATCAGGTCTTTCTTCTATTGTTTAGGGGTTCTTCTCCCACTGCAGTAAGAACTTTTTATTTTCAGGTGTGGGTTAGAAATGCTGAACAGCCTGGAAAATTGCTAAAGTAGGGTGAGAAGGAAGTTGGTGGGGTTGGTACAGAGACTTTAACCCAGTTTTCTCTGCACCTGGTTTCTCTCAGGTAAAAATCAATGCATTCAGGTGAGCTGTCCAATGTACATGAACATGTACCTGACAGCTCAGCTAGGTTACAGTCGGACAAAACATAAAGCATAATCCTGTCTCTTGATACATTTTTCCTTTTGCATAATTACTCGTTAATGATCGTTCCAATATGACAACCCCGTAAATCCATTTATCTTCGCCACACTTTCTTTTAAAGGCGCTCCTTTTCCGTTACACCCATATCACAACAAGAGAAAAATGATCAATATTACCTCATGAAGTGCCATATTTGAGCTGAAATTCTTCGGGACTCCTCATGTTTAGATGGACATTCTCATGAAAACTAATCATTTCTTTTCATATGGTTCAAATGATCAATCTCTGACACATTTGTATTTGTAGCTTTGTGTGATCATATCATTAATGATTGTTATGTTTTTGTTCTGTTTTGATTATTGATGGGTCTGTTTCATACCCCCTTGTCTAAAAAGAGGAAATATTTTTTTTTTTAAAACTTGGCTATTATTCAGGACATAAGCAGTATAAGTTTTTGTTTCCATGACAGGGAGTAATTACGATGGTATTGCATTGATTGGAAAAACAATTACAAAAATCTGAAGGTTGTAAAAGCAGTTTATTTTCAAACATTAATCTTTTGAATTTTGTTTCTCATGATCGTCAGCAAAGTGAAAGTGATAATTAATCACATTGAAGGATGTACAATGTAAATCATTCCCTGCTGTATGGAAAGTGAAGGCGAGAGACTTCGATGTGCAAACAGGGAGAGATAATCGGGAGGGTGGAGATGGCCCTGTAGGGACAAAGATTGGATGATTAGCTTCTCTGCTGGTAAGACAAGTTCAAGTTCCCATCAGTTGGGAGAGAGAAAGAGAAAAAAGTGAGGGTTGAGAGAGGGAGAGAGAAGGGTGAGAGGGAGAAAGAAGGGTGAAAGGGAGAGAGAAGGGTGAGAGGGAGAGAGATGGGTGAGAGGGAGAGAGAGGAAGAAAAAAAACAGAGTGACATAAGGACAGATAGAGAGAGAGAGAGAGAGAGAGAGAGAGAGAGAGACCTACATACATAAAGCAAGAAAGAGAGAGAAAGAGGAAGACCTACATGTACATGAACAGAGCTTGAGTGGGTGGGCGAGAGAGGACGAGCGAGAGGGGAAAATATATACCCACCTTCAGAGATAAAAAAAATAAAGAGAAAGAAAAGAACGACCTAAAGAGTAATGAGATAACAAAGATAGCGAGAAAGGAGGAGACCAACAAAGAGAGAATGAGCATGAAAGAGCAAGAGAAAAGGGAGAGATCTAGAGAGGAAGAGTGGGCAAGAGAGAGCGAGAGTAAGAAAGAGATAGAGAAGAGAGAGTGTGGGCGGGGCCTGCCAAGGTTTGGAGTGTTTGCTTCTTGGAGCAGCAGGTTCCCTGTGTTTTCTCTTTGGGTTTTTAGACCGTGGCTCATGTTTTGAAATCGAACACTTCCTTGTCAGTTGTACTTAGGACTCTGGTACCTGTGAAATGGGCGACTGAATGCGTTCTGCATTTACATCTGCAAAATATACCACTGAAAGAAAGAAATGTCTGTTGCAAACATCATACTCAGTAAAAACATCACATTAAGTACAAGTATAAACAGACAAACAAAAGTTTAAGGGGAAAACAAAACAAAACAAAACAAAACAAAACAAAAACCAACACATGCTTTTCCCAACTTTGTATCAATCGAAATTCCAATTTGGAAAAGTCATCTTCCTTTACGTGAACTGGAGAAACGCTTATCTCAACAGGACCCTTTCAATTGGTTGACTTTAACAGTGGACTCTACATAACCACTCAGGTAGACCTGTCAGACGAGGTGCTAATTGGTACCATTACAGTAACCATGGCGATCGACACGCCATTATGTCAACATCAATTGCCGACTTCACGCTGTGAGAACTTTGAAACCACAGGCGATGGTTGGTTGGGGTAGACGTTACAGCCCCATACAGGGCTACAGCCACTTGTTCGTGTTCATTTCTTTTCCCATGGAAAAAAAAAGTTTGCCCAGTTTCTCTGGAATGTCAAGCTACAGTACACATAATTCACTGTTTACATCAGTGATTGTTGAGAATCAAATAGAAATAAAAGATCATTTGGAACAAGCTATACGATGTACTACTAAACGTGATTTTAAAGAAGAAAACCCTGATATGTTGCATTGAACAAGAGCAGCACAATCAGAGACTCAGGGTGAAAGATTACTGAGAGTACGATCGGGATACAAAAAAACATAAAAGTTATTCATGTTTGAATATCATCGGGCAGACGTAATGGGTTTATTCTTCCTCGTGGATTGTGACGAAGGACTATATTTCTCCAAGGCCTGCTTCATAGTAACGGTCATGCTTATATCTACACACTGGACAAATTTGAGGAGCACTTGCTGTGTTTGTGAATGGTCAATGAAACCTGGACAGGAATCAAGTTTGTGTTATCTACACAGTAGTGCAAACAAATCTGACTCTATTTGCACACGCAGGTATATTCTGCATTTTTTATGATCAAGCCCCATATTTTTGTGACACATAATGTACATTGTGTATTGTCTATAATGGCTTCATTGATTTACTAAAATGGCATACATTTTAAGCATACTGGAGCAGCCAGATCTCATAACTTTTAATAAAGAAAAATCTGTAGAAAAGAGAGACACAGACTATAGAGTATGCGAATAAAAATACTGAACATGTATCAAAATTTCATCTTCTATGACTCAATAAAAGGAATTTAAAATAGCTTTAATCAAAGAATGCTTTACATTTCTGTAAATTGTACATGTTTAAAAAATTATGAAACTTTCAAAATGTTGAACATACTTTGATGGATCTGCTGGGTGAAGAGAGAAACGATCAGATTTCATATTTTGTGAAAAGCTTTTCAGCGGGACTAGAAAAAGCTGCATGAAAACGGAGCTTGTTTGATGTTATTTGGGAAATTCTTTGTAAACTGTTTGTAGAGTCACTTACTGACAAAAATGCCAAGCATTTCACCTTGTGTGGATTACACTGCCCCAGATCAAGTGCTTTAATGACTTTGACACACAAACAAAAAAGCTTGTCAAAGTCGCAGGAATTTGATCTAGTCCAGATCGTTCTTATATACTAGAATGAAATTGTAAGTTGTAAGTGGTCTTCAGAAGAATGATACAGTCAAGTACTTGTGCACTAGGCTAGAATAGGGGAAGGGGAGGGGGAGGCTGGATGAGGAGGGGGGCGAGAGGGAGGAGATTGGGAGGAGATTGGGAGGAGAGGGGGAAGGAGAGGGGGAGGAGAGGGGGGAGGAGAGGGGGGAGGAGAGGGGGGAGGAGAGGGGGGAGGAGAGGGGGGAGGAGAGGGGGGAGGAGAGGGGGAGGAGAGGGGGAGGAGAGGGGGGAGGGGAGGGGGGAGGGGAGGGGGAAGAGAGATGGGGAGGGGAGAGGGAAAAAGGGGAATGGTAAGTGGGAGACACAAAAGAAAAGGAACGGTAAGATAAGATGGGAAACATTAAATGGAGAGAGAAATGGAAAGAAACGTTAAAAGGAAAAGGGAAATGATGGAGAAGAAAAAGGGGGAAGAGAAAGGGGAGGGGGATGAGGGCAGAGAGGGTAAAAAGATGGGGAAAAGAACCCCCACTCGCCAATGAAAAACTATATGACAGATATTTATCATTCAACCTTTGGGTCCTCTTCAGTGTTCAGACTTTGTCTTTTCAACACCATCCTCAGACTCAAACTTCTTGCAAAACATTAGTAATCCAATAATTGAATGACTTTGGGCAACGCAGCATAGCACAATCAACATTTACTGAACACCCACGCTCCATGATTACATTTCAATGGTCTCAATAAATTTACTAAATTCTAAATCAAAGCTCACCTGACAAGCTTAATAAATCCAACATATTTCAAGCACATGACTACACACTGTACATGTACATGCACTTTTAATTAACAGTCAATCTTATAACATACAGTGTAGTTCCCCTACATAGACATTTAGAGTTTGTAACCAGCATGCAGCATGTATTTTTCATTTAAAACATACAAATTATATCTAGTCGTGGGATGGTTTAGGCCCTATAAGGTATAATTCTATGCAAGTTTGTTCAATCTCGTCTCTTTGTCTCCTACCCACATTACGAACCCACAACATCTGCACAAATGAACATCACTCTGTATCACACTGTATCTAGTGGGAAGACCGCACTTGCTACAGATTAAGGAAGGATGTGTATGAATAATCCTAACGTCACACAGTCACCAGCTCAGGATATCCAGCCGCAAAACAGCCCTATTGGGAGCGATCCTTGAAAGGCTACTGATATTTTATCCTTTGGATGTCAGACAGATCTCGTAAAATCAAGGCCCTGCAATCCCCGCAGCTTGGATAAGGTTGCCTTTATAAACCAAGTTTTGAAGGATGAATGGATGCTGAATGTTAAAGAGGGATTTCTTCCGTTTCCTGTAATATGGACTCATCAGAATATTTATAAACAGTTGGAATTCTTTTATATTAGCAATGAAATTCAAATTGAGATTAGGTTGAGATTGAGATTGGGAGGTGACAAACAATTAGTAAAAATAAGTAAGAATACTTTTTATAGGCTAGTGAGCAAAATCTTAACTCCAGGATGAATTAAACTACAGGATCAGCAAATTTGTAATACATTTATAGTGTGAAAAGGTCAGTGAATGCATCATCTTTCAAGTATAAATGAAAAATGTCTGTTTGTGAGTCATGGGCCAAAAACAATACCATATTGGAACCAGTTTGCGTATAAACGTTGGAGTAAGTTCCCATGACCTAGATGCTAAGAAGGAGTAGGTTTCTACCTGAGCCAGGGATGGAGGTCAGAAGCTGAGGTCACCAAGGAAAAGCCCCAAATCCTGGGCAAAAGAAGAAACTTGGGATTGGATGGGCCCAGGCTAGACAACGCGTAGGTTCTGTGCTCTGATATGTAGATTATGTACATGTATACATGTCAAGACCTACTGTATGTGTATCTTATACATGTAGTTGTGATTGATGTGTAGATGAAAATGTTGGGCACTGCCTACATGTAGATGTACAGTGTACTAGAAGGTGCAGAAGTGAAAACAAATTTGCAAGATTGTAATATTCTGATTGCAGCATCCATGTGAATGAGACAGACACAAAAACATTCTCATATTATACATTGTACATCAAAAAAAAAATGTAACATGACTTCAGGTACTATACAACCCCAAAATATTAAGACTGCCATCAAAATATGCTCAACCGCAAGAAGTAAACATACAAATACACAGTGTATTTCCTCAGTGTGTTAACACATTTTACTGTTGCAAATTGTAATATTGAAACTGATATTGAAATGTTCAAAACCTGACAAGGGCATAGGGCACAGGAACATGGAAGGTTGAAGGAATGTGAAGGTGAAAAACAAGACACTTGTGGAGAAAAAAAAAAGTCATTACAAAGGCTGATAGAATATCAGTGGTCTGATGTAAGGTCATCCACATTGTGCCCCTGTGAAACCCACTGACAGCTGCAACCTTTATGCTCTTTTGTGGCCACACTCCCACTCTTCATTTTCGTAAGGGATTATATTCAGTGGCATTTTATGATGAAAGTGCTGAAGAAAGTTTTGAAAGACAGAAAATTTGAGTGAATGACGTAGAAAAATGGAAAGAGAGAACTGATGAAATGAAATGTCTCCAGCTAGTAAAACATACATGTACACAGACATGGACACAGCATACTTACCAGTACAAAAATTACCCACAAACATATAACTTTGTTTCTTAATCTATGTATAAAATTCACCTTTTGTGTATCCTACCTTTTTTAGTGTCTGAAATCAAAAGAGAGGTCGGAAGGGGAGAGAAGAAATGAGAGAGCAGGCAAGAGGGACATGATAGGGGTGAGAATGGGGCATGAGAGGGAGAGGGGGAGAGAAGGGGGGAGGAGGAGAGAGGGGGAGAAAGGGGGAGAGAGGGGAGAGAGGGGGAGAGAGGGGGAAAGAGGGGGAGAGAGGGGGAGAGAGGGGGAGAGAGGGGAGAGAGGGGGAGAGAGGGGGAGAGAGGGGGAGAGAGGGGGAGAGGGGGGAGAGGAGGGAGAGGGGGAGAGGGGGAGAGGGAGAGAGAGGGAGAGCAGGAAAACGGGGAGAGGGGGAGAGGCGGACAGGGGGAGAGAGGGGGGAGAGGGGGGAGAGGGGGGAAGAGAGGGGGGAAGAGAGGGAGGAGAGAGGGGGGAGGAGAGAGGGGGGAGGAAAGAGGGAGGGGGAAGAAAGGGGCAGAGAGGGAGGGAGAGGGAGAGAGGGAGAGGGGGGAGAGGTGGTGAGGGAGAGGGGGAAGAGGGGGTGAGGGGAGGGAGGGGGAGGAAAGAGGGAGAGGGGAGAGGAGAGAAGAGGAGAGAGGGTGAGGAAAAAGGGAGAGAGAGGAAAAAGGTAGGGGTGTAGAGAGGGTAAAAGGGGGTAGAAAGGGGTAGATAGGGGTAGAGAGGGGCAGAGAGGGAGGGAGAGGGAGAGAGGGAGAGGGGGGAGAGGTGGTGAGGGAGAGGGGGAAGAGGGGGTGAGGGGAGGGAGGGGGAGGAAAGAGGGAGAGGGGAGAGGAGAGAAGAGGAGAGAGGGTGAGGAAAAAAGGGAGAGAGAGGAAAAAGGTAGGGGTGTAGAGAGGGTAAAAGGGGGTAGATAGGGGTAGAGAGGGGCAGAGAGGGGGGAGATAAGCGGAGAGAGGGAAATAAAGAGAGGAGGGGGAAAAGAGAAAAAAAAGATTGGCAGAGTAGGAGTAAGGGTAGGAGTAAGAAAATTATTGTCCCTTGGAGATACTCTTTTGGCATGCTGTACATGAACATTTAGAATTGTATTGAATATAGGTAATATCGCATCTGATTACAGCAGTACACATGTTTATACTGTAGATTGTAATTTGCACATCAACAGGATACCGTGATGTCATACTCATTTCACTCACGTGTGAATAGAAACACAGTATCTAACATCGCAGTACTTCAAGTGTGAATGGCCCAAATGCTGTTGTCAGAACCTGTTTGCCCCTTTCCTCCAGTCCAGGCTTTCTGACAAAACGAACCTGGAGGGGGCAGTGAGAAGTTTGTGTTGCTTGACCCTGGGTGACCCCTTTACAGATTTCTTCCACAAAGCAAACATCAAAAGACCCCTTGTTCTGAATGGTGAAGCCAAAAGGCGTAAATCCACATGAATTACGTTGCTCCACACAGCCCCTCAGGATGGGGATGCCGAAATTGATCAAAAACAACTGCTCAATTAGAAACTAGTCCATTCTCAAGTCCACAATACTACTTACAGGGCTTGTTGAAGTTTGAAATATCATGTGCAAAGTTACACAGTATGTATGTGTACACTTACGCTTCTTACATTATCTTGAACTTAGCAAAAGATAAGGCGAGTATTGATGTTCACTTTCTCTTGTTACTTACCTGTACACCACTGTACACAGACAAAACAATAAAGAATGTAGATACTAGATTTCATGAGTCATGCACTGACTCAATCCAGGGCTTCATGTGGATAAAAGCCAAACCACTAATCTACACTTACATTAGACAATTCAGAACATGTGTGCAATTTTGACAAAATGGTTAAAGAGAACATGAAGAGTTCTTCAACATCCTTCCAGATTTCTTAAAGATACGCTTCAAAAGTTCTTCCGGATTCACCTCCTACCTTGAGAGGATGAGAATCTTCTTCACTGTCTTGTGCTCATCACATCCAAATCCTGAGGGATTCATTGACCTATTTACAAGGGATCCCTGGTAATCCACAACCATCAGCGATACCTAATCCCACCCAGTATAAATACCCACTAAAATGCAGCTTTCAGCAAAAGAAATAAGACCGTTTATTCATGTAAACATATCAATACATTCTAATCTGCACCTGAAACACTAGCAGGGAAAAAAAGACAATCGCAAACCAAACTTTCCTCCTCTTTTTCTTCTAGATGGTGGTATGACTCGGAACTAGAGCCTAACTTGATGGAGGTACAGTTCAGAAGAGGAGCTTTGGGGGAGTTTTGGCCACCCAACAAAATATGAAATGCTTCCAGTTCAAGATACTGGGAGGCCTTGCAAGGGGGGAACACCACTCGAGAAGAACGCACGCTCGCTCGTAGACTGCTGACAGTTTCTGGTCATTTTCTGTATTTGCTTAAAACTTCCTTCTCCTCCCTTCTGCTAAAGTATTGGTGTCTGTGAACGCTTTCCTGACTTAAAAAGTTAGATTAAAGGGAATGTATCCATCTTGCAGACAAATTCAAATTCTATCAAAACATTGCATAGAGCACAAATGGTACAATATCTCATGTACACATGTATAGATTGTGACATATGAACACTTACACTGTAGAAGGAAACTTAAAAGAAAAATCATGAAAAACATTTTACATAAAGAATGTACGAAGAAGTTTCCATCTGAGGCTCATGCAGCCTCCTTTTCAAATGCAAAGTGAAGTTGGAGTTCTCTCTGTTCTCTTTTCCTTCAGGAAAAGATTTTATGAAGCTATGACTGCAAGATTTCGCAAATTATGCTATTGTTAAGACAAGATGCCTCTGTTCTTCTATAACAGCCCACCTTCACCTCCCGGGCCCCTACTATGACACGCTATGGTGCTCATTCTTTTTCTGCTCTTGCCCCAATACAATGTCTACACACATCCGTGAAGCATCTACCATACATGTAGTTTCTTTTAAGATCCTTCTCATGGCTCATCTCTTCAGGTACATGTAATAATTGTAAATCTTTAAAATCTTTCCCTGGAATCAACAAAATGTAATATTCGGATTTGAGGAAATAATCTTCGATAATTGATCGAGCTTTCTTTTTTTCGCACCACGAAAATAGTCAGATCTCATTGAAAACTAGTTAAATTTTAACTTATTCCACTGGAGTTATTGTACCTCTGACCTTAAAATTTCACAATTGGTATCCTAAAGACACGTGCTAAATATGTGCAAACTTTCATGAAGTTTGCGTATGTTTGTAAAAGGGATAGGCCATCTTTAAGCCTGATATCGGCACTGGTCTCGGAAATATACACTATTTTCATGAAACAATGTAGACTGGATTGTGGTATTCCCATTAAACTGTACCTCAGGATGCAACTTGCATGATTCATTACTGCTGCACTTCCTTAAGCACAGGGGAAGTTCATGTACATGTGAATGCCAACATACTCACACACACACAAGAAAAGGTTGTTGCCATGCCTGAGTTCCTTAGAGATACCAATGTACACTTTGTCTAATAAACAATTAATGTATTTTTGTACACCAATTTGGCCTATTAGGCCCCTGAATAGTCACATAAAACTAATAGGATAATCCAGTTACCAGTAATCGGAAAATTATCAATTAAGAAAATTTGCAGGGCACCAGGTCAGTCTGTGTCACAACCTATAAATACAAGATTGATTTTTCTTGGATGGAAATTGTTTGGCAATATAGAGTACATTAACAGTATGCTGCATAATCTAAAAACAAGACTTCTATATAAGAAGAGGGACTGACTCTAAACTGATGATTTACATACATGCATACTGTACATCAATATTTTGCCCCTGGATGTTATTATGGAGGTTTACAACTTTACAAGCCTATTTACATTTCAACCAACACAATATTTTACAGAACCGAGCAATGTGCATGTTTTATGTTTATTTGTTTTTTAATACTGCTGTGCTGCTGGAAAAAGTTCACAAGATGATAAGATCTTCTCATCAAAATGTTTGCATCAGAATGACTAATCAGTAGTCTCAATAACAAAAGCATTGAAGGTCTGAATGTGTGTGCACATTCTCCTTTCTGCAGAAACTGATCTAAAAGTAGATGACATTCTAGTATTCCCTAATGGCTGATACATAGCAATTTCCTGTCATTACAAATTTGTAATGTTTGGGATATCAATTTTACATCATAATTCAGTCGGCATTTCCAGAGTAGAGAGCTTGGCACATCCTCTCCACTGGCCAAGCATAAGATTGCGGCTTTGCCTGCCTACAGCCACAAGCTATCATTTCCTGGCAACTGTGGTCGTACAACAAGCATGTCGGTCAGTGACACAGTGCAAATTGCACTCAACTGTTGGTAAACGCTGCTTGTTGACACATCTCATTCTCACAGATAACAAAAGGGAGATGCCTGAAACTCTGCATTTTATTTCCTGTGCTGGTCATTTCCAGCATATAAAGTTATTATTAGTGACCTGTTAACGTTTTTTTTTTTTCTGTGCCCCCACTCCTACCCCCCCCCCCCCCTCCCCCTCTCCCTTCATCCAGATCAAGGAAGGTGTATAAATTCAAGACTTTTTTTCACACTTAATAAAGCTCGAGGTCATATAGCAAGGTGAGGAATTTCCCTCTCCTCTCTTTTCTTCAGAGGTCTCTCTTCCTCCTCCTCTCCTCCCCCCCCCCCCTTTTTCTCTCTCTCTCTCTCTCTCTCTCTGTCCCTCTCCTTCAGTCTCTCTCACTGTGAGCTCAGGCAAGGCCAGGGTCATATGCTTTGGGGTCAAAATCCCAACAAAGTGAGAGCCCTCTGGTTGCATTTTTCACAGCAGGGTCAACTTGTTTTGGGAGATATTTTAACTTTGAGGGCTGGGAGAGAAGTTCTGAGATCTCCCCAAATCACAACTTGCAAATACACAAGGGAGACAGCAAAGCCAGAAGTACAACTACAAGTGCACACCATGGTTTCAAAAATTGTGCATCCATTTCTGAATATGGGCATCTATTCTACTACTCCTTTTGTTAAAAAAAAAATAATAATATTATAATATAATTGTTGAGATAAGACTTTTTCATAAAATGTTCAAGTAATAAAAATTATGCTCTCTATGTTTCAAGTGCTGGTTACCATAAAATGCACTGTTGAATGATCACATAGTATTGAATTGTCAAACATAAATCTGATGTGCTGCTTCTATCAAATAAGTTAGTGCCAATGTTCTGTTACTTCTTTAGCTCCTATATTAAGAGGATGAATGAGGGCAGGGGTAGTTGAAGTTGAAGACTGTTGTGTGACCTGTAAGAAATGGAGTGCTGTGGTCATATTCATGAAAGCTTACTAGCCTAGTTTGTTACTACAATGCATGCCATTCGATGCACTTTGGTAACTAACTAGGCTTAGTAAGGTTTCATGTATATGGCCCCTGATTCCCCCTGACCATGGGTCCAATTCTTGTTTGATTTCAAAATACCTGCAAGGAATTATCTCAAAATGATCAGAACCATGTTGTGACATTATTTAACTGTTCTGCATTGATTACACACTGTAATCACAACTAAGAATAAACCCTATACAAGGCCTTCTTTACAGACAATTGAAAATATTTTAATTCAAAAACACTTTAGGCTCAAAACCACTAAATATGTACAATTCAGTGAAAAACGTGTCGCAATGATTCCACCAAGGAAAAAATAAAGCATTGCCCAATTAACGTATTTCTGGGTTAATAGTCACCTTATGTATATTATTAACTATATCTGCCGAAAATCTCAACCTTCAGGTTTGATTCTTTCGGAAGTTATGAATACATAAACACGGCAATCCCGACGAAAACGGCATGTCGCAAATCAAAAATATATATAGATTTGTTATGTTATGCAGTTAAAAACAAGTTCTTTTCGTATTACAACTGGTTCTAAAACAGCTAAGGTCATATGCCTACAATGCAAGATAAGACTTAATATATTTGAAAAATATTCAATTTGATTATTTTACAAATCAAATTTGTCGCAAAGTATGTGAAACATACGTTACCGTGATTTATATTCCCAGTTTTAAAAATTCCTTGGTATTAGATTTGTTCATTATCCATCCTAAAAACTTAGAAAATATCTCGTATATTACTTGTGAAAATTAATTATGCCCGGGGTTATGCCACATGAGCATCCAATGAAGAATAAAAGCTTCATACACAAGCATGTTTCAGACCGTATGGTTAAGGAATGAAACATACGTTGCCACCGTTATGGGAAGTTAAGAATGGAAATGCTACAAGTTGTTAGCAAACAGAGGCATTTGGTACCCCTACCTCTGTACCGAGTTTTTATTTCATGAGTCATTTGTAATCGCTTGAGAGAATCACATCGAATGTCAGATGTAACCTGCGTTACCGCAACATACGTTACCGCCGGAAAAAAAAAATGAATCAAAATCGCTAACGTTACAAGGAATCATCGCTAACATGTGCTATCTAGCTCCATCTCTCATAATAATTGCTTAGAAACAGTCAAAACGACAAGAGGGCGCATTGCAATGATGACACGGTCGTGAACAGAGTGCACGAGATATTTCTTAGCAAAGGTACGAATGTTTTCAATTTCATGTTTCAGCTTATAGCATTCAAATGTTGGTACCTTTGATAAAATCAAATTCTTCGATGTTTATTTTATCGAGAAGAGTGGAAAGTTTACATCTTATTTAGAAATTAATGTAACTGTAGGGTACTTACAATACCGTAACGTAGGTTTCACTTCATGTAACGTAGGTTTCAATTTTATATCTGCATCTGTACCGTCGTAATTAGCGCCAAAGTTTTATCCTGAATATGACTACTATCCATAAGTAAACAGAAGGAAGTACATATTACAATTTTAGGCTTGTTCTGAGCATTCTTTGGGGGGTTAAATAATGTCAATGTTGCCCTGAATACAGTGGTAACGTAGGTTTCAATGACTATAAATCAATCCTAACTTTGCATGTTAAATATTATATTAATGATGCGAATTATGTTTTCATTTCAATTATCATACTATTTACTTCAGAGTTAAAGCAATCGCAATCTTTCGAATCAATTATGATACTCTTGATTCCCCGTAAATTGAGGTAACATAGGTTACGTATTATATAAGTGTTTTATATCACCAACTGAGAATGTGAGTTTTCTGATTTCACTGATGCGAGAATTGTGTCTTTACTCCTTAGATCCAAAAGGTAAAAATAGGGAAATCAAGAGCCGAGATTCAGGCCGACTACCGGAGACAAAAAGTCTATCAAAACAAAGAGATGATACAGTCCTCTAACCAAAGTGTGAAGCCAGTATATCAGATAGAAGACTGGGTCGCGGCTTTATGTACGATGAGGACTGGTATGTGGGTCAAGTTCTTGAAGCAGATGACGAAGATATTCACATCAGTTTTATGGTCACAGGGAGTGGGAAGGTGAAAAAAACACACGTTCTTAAATTGGCCGGTCAGAGAAAATAAACTATAGGTGGCACGTGACCAGGTACTTTGTCACATTGAAGCTCCACGGCGTCTATCAAAAAGACTGTTCTGTATTTCACCTGAGCAAGCCACTACAATCGAAAAGGAGCACATGATCTTCAAAGTAAAGTGTTTGAGGAAATTATGTAACTGTTAATTATGTTACAACTTTCACTTAATTGTTCTTTTTTGTACATTTGCTTAGCGTTTGCAATGGAAATAATGGATTGTGCGCATATTATATTTTTCCAAAGTGTAACATGCAAAGTTACATTTGTTTCAGAAACGAAAAAAATGCTAGCAAAGTACGACAGGTATGCCTTTCTTTGTGTGTTTATCATTGTTGCATTTCATTTATAACAAGGTGTTATACGTTAGTTTTACTCTCAACCCCAAAGTTGTGAGAAAATGTGTATTCACGTACCCACTTTTGAATGCTTCAATTACGAAACATACGTATATACGTTGACTGTGGTTGAATTACTCTTTCGATATAACTCACAATTCTTTATGTTGTGACTATTATGCAAACTATGCATTATTGTTGTTGAAAGACGTAAACATTTCTTGGTATTTGTTTTAATGAAATTCGTGATATTCATTGCGTACACACACACACGCTTGCGCGCATACAAACACACACACACACACACACACACACACACACACACATATATATATATATGTATATATATATATATATAAACATGTATGAAATGATGTTCTCATAAATTCACAGGCTCGCGTGATATCCTTCATGTTTTTTTTACGTTAAAAGCCAGATATAATGATGCATACTTATAAAAATATTTTACGGTTAAATACTGACCAGTTTGTACATTTACATTTGATGTGTTTTTGTTACGATGTATGATTCATAATTCTTGCCCTTTCAACGCATCTCTACTTTCGAGAGATTACTATTTCAATCCGGAAATAATTGAAATATACGTTATCATTATTTATACTACACACTGATACACTTTGGGTTACTCGATAATGCCTTTTATGACTTTTGTATAAATGTATTATTGTGCTTTTAAACAGGTCACATTGACAAGTAATTTTGCAGTGGAGCTCGTCATATTGAGACATAATATATACTCTTGGAATTTAATGATATTATTCACATTTTCCACTTTTAGGCCAAATGTGTGATCACTCTAAAGACGGTGACATCGGATAACAGTTGAACAAATCTTCTGCCAGAAGTATTGACGCATTCGTGCAATGTTGGTATTGTTGATATTTAGAAGAGCTCTTAAAATCACTCTTCTTCTTAGTGATTAATATTTGTAACATACGTGACTCATATACGTAACATACGTTACCAAAGTTTGAACACTCGCTTCTTCATTTGTCAATTGATGATAGAATTTTTTTTAGAATATATGTTTGACAAATCCAACTAATAACTTTTGGTAGGCATATGAAAGTTATGTAATAGTAATATGTAATAGAATGCAAATGATATAAAGAACAATCTAGCTTGCCTAGTTTACGTCCTGGATCACAATTACAATACAATAATTGACGGTAACAATAACTCATCAAAATGAATAGAAAGTATAGTCAGCTACTTTGAAATTAGAATGGTCAGATGTTTGAAAGTATCCGATAATGGTAGGATATTGGCATTGTCCATCTCTTCAAAGAATGAATGTGACCAATTAAAGATAAGCACAGTAACGTAAGTTACAGAGGTAAAATGACCATGTTCAACTTAACATATCATAGAAAAACAAGTTCGCGACATTTGTTGCCTATAATTTTTTTAATCAAAATTCAATGTCACTTCTTTCATTTTTTCGTTGTCTGGATGATTTTTAGGGAACTTTATTTTTTCAAAATTCCGAAACCTGAATTGTACATTTTTAGTGGTTTTGGGCCTTTAGACCTCTACTAGAGATCTACAGGTAGCCACAATGAGGGTTCATTGTAAATAGGGCAATATTCAGTCTAACCAAAATTTTAGTTTTTTTCTTTGAGGTAAGGGTCAGGGCATATTTACCTTTCATCAGATTGACTGGTTCTGTCTCAGCTGTCTCAGTCACCTTCTCTTCCATCTGCTCCTTGTCCCCAATCTCTGGACCAGGGCTTGGAGCACTTTCCTCTGGCTCAGGCTGAGGATTGGCATCACCCCCTTCTCCAGCAGTCTCGCCTTCCTTTCTCACATTCTCCTCTTCCTTTCCCACGTTCTCTAGGGCTGGGGTCTTCTCGTCACTCAACTCTGCAATCTCCTGTTGGTTTTCTGGTTCATTGTCAAGCCCGGTGTCGGTCACAGACACGGCACAATCATCCACTCTCTCACTCGCAACACTCTCGCTGTACTCGCTTCGAGTGGGGTTATCCAGCTCCCCCTGGGACTCCGCAGCATCGATATTCTGCCTTTTCTTATTCTTCCTGTCCTTCTTCTTCTTCTTTTTCTGAGGGGTTCCCTCACCATCGCTGCCCGTGCTTGCTGCGCTGATGTCACTGCCGAACGACAACCGACTGCCAAATTTTGGCATGTGCAGGTGCAAACCGCCTGAGAGAAAACCCTTCTTCTTCTTAGGTGATTTGCCTGAACTGATACTGTCCGTCTCTCCGTCAAGACTTTCAGCTTTCGCTGGCGAAATTGGCGAGTTCCTGCAGTTGTCAGTCAGCGGCAAATTTTCATCGATCTTAAAACTTTCGTCAGCAGTCAATTTTGGAGAACCATCACTGACAGACCCGCTGGCTTTTTCTTGCAGCTCCCCATCACCATTCAATACGACGCTAACTTCTCCAACATTCTTATTCGGGGTCGGTGTGGTCGATCCAGTCTCTGTTTCTCCATTCATACCGACTGTTTTACAATTGTCATCACCGTTCACTTTCTTAACAGGTCCATCTACAGATTGTTCCATTTGCCCATCAATTTTTGTTGAGTTCTTTGCAAGACCATCCAAGACAACATCCGTCCCACCTCCTGAAATGTTGTTCGAGTTCACCTCAAACTTTGGGCCGACATCGACCGCGTTTATTTCAATACTAGCCGACATGTTTCTATCTAAAATGTATCCTCACAAAATTATGTACAAGTCTGCTCTCACCCAACACGCTACATCATAACAGCAAAATGTCTGTTTTGTTAAAATCAAAGAAGTGCATTCAATGCACTCAGTCAGACAGTCTGATTTTGTGCAGGTGCCCGACTAAGTCCCGTCCCGGTACGTTCTTAAGTGGTTGTCCACAGCTCAGCCTCTGTGTGGTAATGTCTCCCTAGAAAACGCCACGAGAAGCCCAACAGTCACGTCTCAAAAGACGTTAATGAAAGTGAGATCTAACTTTCAGTGTACAGCTAGCTGCCTCTCAGTTGTTCAGTTAGACGTTAGACTAGCCTACCTTTGTCTTTGACCTTGGTAACAATTATTGTAGATCCGCAGACCACAGGACACCAACATAACCTTACAAAGTGTTGTTAATGGCAAACCACAAGTGACAAGTCCACAGCCAAATTACACAACTACCACGACCACCTCATCTAGAAGTCTACTGTAACTCGGTAGTGCCACACACACAATAAACGCAAGCGAGCTGAGATGCGATGATCAAATTTCATCCTTCGGAAAAATAGAACGACACCGTGATGTTGTTGTTGGCCGATCGTACGGGGATGGAGAGACGGCACGGTACGCGAACTGCATCACAAAATACGAGGGATGATGATGGGCGCGGGAACCCGGATCCACACATGGAGTGTGCATACGATATGCATGCATGCACTGAGCGCTCAACGTAAAAAGTTTTACTACGAACCTCGGTTAGCGGGTTGAACGTTGTCGCTATAAACTTCTCCTCCAATCGCAGCAAAGCTTCCTAGCACACTCACGAACGCAGTGTGTACATCAACTACAGGGTGCGTGCTGTACGCCAACCTCGGATCACTGACAACTTTGTGCGTATGACATTGATCGTAAAGCGCGCGTCAGCTGTTCCAAGCTCCGTCAAACCCCCGCTGGTCGGAGATTTCCCATGCCCATCCCAATTTTCGTGACGTTTTCATAAATCGAAAGAATGTACTGTATAACTGTCCACACCCCTATGCCCTGTGACACAATTTTTAAACCGCATATATATGTGGTTTAATATGTTAGTACCGGTATAGGTCTACCACATGATGATTCCTGTGATTAAGTACATGTCGGTAATGTAGGCTATAGGAGAGCGGAGTATCTGGTAACAAATGTCGCCCTACGTGCTATGACAAGCAGCTAACATAATGACATTCGGAAAACTTTCCACTGTAACTGTTTATACATCCGTAGTATATATGAAGTTTGAGATGAAATGGCCTTCGTGTGGAAATGTGATACGTGTGGAATTTGCGGATGGTATGCGGGTCAACCGTGGCTGGTTGAAAGGGGTTGTAGGTGAATCTCGGAGATACGGTAGAAGTCTCTTATCAGAGATCGCTTGACTCATAAATCACTGACAATTCACCCCTAGATGATGTTCCTATCTTCATTCTGCACGTACATATGCGCATCTTGATCCTGTTTTACTGTTGTGTTTGGGCTTATAATTTGGCAGATTGCCAATGACCAACTAAACATTGATGCTCTGCAGTGTAGAGCAATTATACACTCAAACAAATTAATGAGGACAAAGTGTCACATGAGATTTCTCTTTGGGACAGGGAACGATTTTGATATATCTCTGATATAGCCAACAAAAAATGCAATGTGTAATCAAATATTTCTAAGCACATCCCAAAATTATTGACTTTAGACGTACTGTAGGCATAGGCACTGCGTGTCCATCCGTGGACCCCTGGAATATGTCATCGGTCTAGATCACTTATGAATGAAACTATTCCATAACATATTTATTTTGCATCGATATGCATCTATTCATCTACCCGACAATGTCACGACAGGTTGTTCTATATTGAACGGTCTGTGCGTCTTTACAGGGGAACTATAAGTATCCGAACAACAGATGGCGACAAACCTGATTCCATCAGAGATTGATTTTCATTACACTGTACTCACACAAAAATAATGCTCGAAATCCTACTCAGAAGATTATAACCATGTCTAGCTCATTTCATTTTTAAAGTTGTGAAGAAAGCAGGATAAGGAATCACTACTCATTTTGAAAATAAGTGCTTTCAATAGTCATTTCTGTCAAGAACATGTAAACATAAGACAAAGGTGAGATGAGAGAACATGGCACCATAACGGCATATACAATCATGCAAGTGGGGAGATTATTAATTGATTTATAAAAAAAAAATAAGTCGATCCAGATTTTACATTTTTTCTCCTCTCTTTGCTGGAGGCATTGGGGTTTGTTTAAGCTAGTGGTCTTTAAATTGTTTTACTCCTAGCTGCACAATGATTTACAACACAGCGTCCAGTGTTTCAATGTAAAATGGTGAATAATACCCCTTTCAAAATAAGTGTACAATTGTGACATTTAGCTCATGTAAGTAGTTTTGGGGATATTTCATGAAGGAAATACAACGGTTGATATTCAGTTATCAATTACTATGTTAGACAGATAATTGAGCATTGTTCAGAGAAATGACCATCATTTACCACTGTACTTGTTAAAATACTAAATAAAACATGAAGTTCTCACTCATAAGCCGGTGTTTGTATTAAACCGGAAACACTGTATTCTGAAAACAATGTTAGGAAAAACGTTTTCCCATTTCACGGGGTTTTGAGAACTTGCTTTATTAGGTTATTCCACATTCATACAAATATATGCAAACAAGTTAGTTGAGTGAGCTTAATTCATGCATGGGGAGGTGGCAGGACATTTGACAGTGATCAATAAAGGAAATGGCATGCAAATAATGCCCAATGTTATTGGTTGATATTTTGAAGTGTAAGAAGTGTAAGGACTGGTGGACATTTGTTTCTGTGATTGTAAACATTGAATTAATCCAACTCATTTCCAAAGCATATATTCAATTGTGTTGGTGGATTGATGGACATTAGGTAGCTGCCCCCCCCCCCCCCCCATTTACTTGAATTGAATGAAACCACTTTATTATTCAAACAACATACTTGTCTTCACAATATCATAAATATTCTGAAAGTGCATATATTTTGTTCATTGCACTTTAAGGGTTTACAACTAAATATTTGTTTAAGCCTAAGGCGTCATTAAACCATTCTTGCAAAACACAAATCCCATAGATAAGTACTTTGCCTCGCATTAAAAAAAACTTTCACAGAAGTATAATCATGGTCCACAGAGTCTCAAACCTTATGAATCTCTTCTTGCATTTGATTATTCATTAGTATTGGGGGGGGGGGGGGGGTAGCGGTGGATTTTTTTTTTTTTTTTTTTTTGCGTGTGTGTTTTTTTCCATAATTTTTCACTCCCGTCCAGTCTCTGAAAGTGCTCTCAGTGTGGGGTAGTCATGATTTTTTTTTCAGCGCTGCAAAATTTCTTGCGCCATACATTATTAGTTTGGGGTACACGCTCTCCTTCTATTGAGCAACACTCATGGAAACAAAATCAACACGCCGACAAAGAGTTTTGATAAGAATTGTGTTTTTTAATCTTTCCATATATCGCATACATAACGGCAATACGGCACCATTCTTACCCAGGATGCTCCAAGTGATGAATACAAAAATTAGACATACTTTGCATAAAATATATACATATTAGAAAGTTGTATGGTTGCATAAATACACAGAGGCTTCAATATTGTTTTATTGCTATTTCTCAGCTTAAAAATGTCAATACCGATGCTATGCATCGCATCGCTAATGGAAGAAGAGCAACTAGTAGATGGTCTGTTAATACCACCAATTATATTTACATATGAATTATATAAAAATTTATCTTAATAATTAACTTAAAAGTGGTATATCCCCTGTATGCATACAATATCAATAATTGTAAATATTGGTTTGTTAAAGAATACATGTATACTGTTGACGAACTAAAAAGTGACTTTTAATGGTTACATTTCACATATATTTTTTTTGTCAGGTCGTCTAAAAGTATAGTCCAGTGCTTTCAGACCCATGTACTAGCAACATTTTTTGTGTGCATCAGAAATCTTTAATTTTTTTGTCAGAAGTGCAATCCTGTTACCACTCCAATGTTTTTCAATACAACTTCACAAATGTGATCTTTTCTGCCATTACAGAAAGTTAAGAATATTACTGAGCACAAAGTGAAAGTGATGTAAGATTAAAATCTACCAATATCTTGGGTCTATTGTTGACATTTGCATTAGTTTTGTTGTTATTTGTCACATACTTGTTAGTAGTACTGATACAAGGCAGAAATTATCAACATTGGTACACATATTTTTTTTACAAGCAATGTACTTAAAGACATAACTCATTATTTATATACCATATGCATTCAAAGCATTTAGATAGTAACCAACATCAATAGAGTGAATATTCTATGAGTGAATATGACTATGCAAACTCATACTACAGCAAAAGCTTTCATTAAGACATGTAAAATTAAAATAGGAGTTAGAGGAAAAATCTTCAAAATTATCTAGTTCCCATAAGAATTCTTTGAAGTTCAGAACCAGCTGAACAGTGAGTTGCATTATTAACATTATATCAAAATAGAATTTACACAAACAGCTCATTAAGTGCTACCTCTCTAAATAAGGAACATTTGTAGCATCTATGATAGAGTACAACTTTGAGCATGTTCTTTACAAAAATAATGACATTCTTTTACTACTTGAGAATACAAAACAGCAAGCAGCATTGAATTACTACAAAAAATAAGCACTTTATTTTTTTTTCAAGGTGTCCATTAACTTTAACATCACGTTTTCCATTAGATATGGAGAGGTTTACCGTGAATGGAATGAATGTTGATTCACAAAATGATAATTAATGTGGGGATTTTAAAAAAATGCATAGAATCATCAGAAAGACCATGAGAAAATCAAACAATACTTACAAGCAACACTTAAAACCATGTTTTGCTATTATAATCAGTGAAACTGCATTTCATAATTTCAAAGTCATCTTCTTACACTAAATCTGTATCTCATAATTATAAAAATATTGGGAGCCACTATTAAATAAAAATAAATAACTCTGAGCCTTGTTAACTCTATAGAAGCAAGATCACTTTACATCAATCCTATGCCAAAAAAGGATGACATAGCATTAAATAACCACGAAAGTCAAAATTAGTACAAAATCTAGACTTGTATAGAGCAATTACATATTACTACAAGCACATTGACTTTCAATATACTCGGGTCACATGACCTAGTGGAGTAAAGACGCAAGCTTGTTTTGGGCAGACAAGTTGACTTCCACTTCTTAGATTTCAACAAGGTCATGTGTATGTGTACTTATCATGTGAGACTTTACAAAACATTAGACTTAAAGAAGAAATAGCATTATGTTTTTATATAATACCACACAAAATGCATATATCTATCCTTGAAGAAAGAGAAATAACGTCGCTATCAAGCAAAGTCATTATTTCTAGTAAATAACAATGATCTTTGATATGTCTTGGAAGGCACTAAGTACTGCGATGCATACATTTTTAGGTAATACTCCTTGCATATATTCTTATATTCATGTATGGCGAATCAAAACAGCAATTTTTTTTCTTTAGACAACTGTCATAGAATATCTTAAAACCCACGATTCATTAAAAACATGATTCAGTTCCCAGATAAAAGGCACCATTCTGTACCTCTCTCACGTGATTACCACACCTTTATATAGGCACATTCCTGTATGCTCCTCAACCAGGCACGGCCAGAGGTAGGACTTGATACTGGTCGCTTTCCGGTTGGTGCCCGGCGCCCTCCTGTGGTACTCTGCGTTGAAGGTCATGGAGTCGTAGGTGATGGTCAGCGGGGGGTCTTGGATGGTCAGCCGCCAGGACAGCGACACACAGCGCTCGATGAAGCTGCCCAGCTGGGATGACGTCTTGAGCTTGGGGTAGTCGTACAGGGCAGAGTACAACTGCTTCCCAACATCCTGTGAGAAGAGAATTCAAAATGGTCAGCAGAATGATATTTTCCTAATCTTAATTGGTTTTAGGTAATGTGCAGTTTTTAGATTCATGTATAAAGATATTTTCCTTGCTATGCCTATTTCTTTTCTATGAATGGATCTTTCCTACTCTTCCCATCCTTACCACTGCCCACTTCCTCTTCTCTTTCATATAGGGGGCCCCTTCTATTCTTGGGGTGACAAGATATTCTACTTATTAATACTTTTTTCCACAGAAAACTTTCAATATACACCTCTCCCCTATCACTATCATTTCCCCCTCAGTACTCCCAACCCTACCAAACCAAACCCACACCAATTCCCTTCCCATCCCTTCCCTACCCTAATTCCCACCCCTTACTGCACTTGCTTACCTGTATAAGGGGGAAGTGGTTGTACCCCTCCCAAATCCCCCCCAACCCTTCCCACACTTGCTCACCTGTATAAGGGGGCCTAGATCATACCCCTCCCCTTCTCCAACCCCTACCCCTTCCCACACTTGCTCACCTCTTTAAATGGGCCTAGATCGTACCCCTAACCTACTCCAACCCCAACCCCTTTCCACACGTGCTCATCTCTGTAAGGGGGCTGTGGTCGTACTCCTACCCTACCCTACCCTACCCTACCCCACCCCTCCCCCACACTTGATCACCTGTATGAGGAGGCCATGGGTGTACCCCTTCACTACCCCAAACCCCAACTCCTCCCGTACTTGCTCACCTTGATGAGGGGGCCTAGGTCGTACTCCTACCCTACACTACCCTACCCTACCCTACCCCACCCCACCCCTCCCCCACACTTGATCACCTGTATGAGGCCATGGGTGTACCCCTTCACTACCCCAAACCCCAACTCCTCCCGTACTTGCTCACCTTGATGAGGGGGCCTAGGTCGTACCCCTCCCCGAGTCTCCTGAGGAACTCCAGCAGCTCTCCCTCTGTCTTTTCCTGAGCCTGATTGTTTGTGGCGCTGTTCCCGCCCCCCTCACTATTCTCCCCAGCGTGGGACACCTGAAGCAGCTGGTGCACCCCACCTCGAATGGACGACAAGGTGTTCTTGGCCGTCCGGAAGGCAAGCTAGGAGATTAGAGATCAGAAGTGAGGTATTTAATTTCAAGATTGCTGTAACTGGTTTGAAATGTGCAATTGGTTTTGTTGGGATACTGAAGACAAACTAACAGCCACCATTTAGAAAGGAGAAAGGAGTAAAAAGGTGGAAGAGAAGATAATGCGAATACAAAGAGAGATGTAGAAGAGACGAGAGAACAAGAGACAGAGATGAAGACATAAGTAGCTGACTGTACATGTATATACATGTCTGTTTTTTCAGGGCATTTCAAATCTTAATCTTGAAATATGTGAACATTTCCATTTGAGGAGGGGGACAGGGGATTAAGAGAGAGGAAGAGGGAGAGTGGGATAAGGAAGGGGGCAGACAGAGAGAGACAAAAATATGCAAAGAAAGACAACTCACTACTATCACTGAGTAGGGGCAGAAAAGGAGGGGTAGGCAGCTGGGATGGCAAAAGGGCAAAAGCAAAATGTGAGATAATTCCAGCAATGACACCACCAAGAAGGACTCACCACTATCACTGAGAAGAGGACCTTATCCTTGAGGTCATCGCTGTCCTCAAACTGTCTCTGCTCAGCCATGGAGCTGAGTGACATCCAGGCCTCTGCCCGCTGGTTGGTGAAGAGCTTGTCGTACTCGTACAGGAGGTCGCCCACGATGTTACGTTTGGATCTGACGGCCGTTGACTGGTTGTTGTTCACCAGGGAGGGGTGGGACGACAGCTTTGTGATTCTGAGGAGGGGGTAGGGGAAAAAAGGGATGCCTGATTTAATATACAGTTGCGATTGATCTGAATCTATCACATGTCCAGTCCCCTATCTCTCATGTAAAGATTTGCGATGGATATCATTTGCAAGTCAAGTTGCAATCAATCACAATTCCTTAGAAGACAGAACCCTGGGCCAGAAAATATGTTCAAATAAAGCTCTTAACGTACAAAAAGCATGAAACAGGGATACAAATATCATGCTCCACAGTATGATTTCAAGCTTAAGCTTACAAACTTGCATTTTTCTCAAATATTATGTAGAATAAGCAGAAGAAATATGATCCTAATACACTCTCCCTTGACAAACATTCACCGAGTAGAGGTCATACAACAAATTTATGATTCTGGGAATGACAAAGAAAATTATATCATTGACATATACTATGGCAACAACTATTTAACAAGAAATATCAGTCTTCAATTGGGTTGCTTTACAGCATATGGAAATGGACAAGGGTCAGAGTTCACGATGGTGGTTAAAATTAATGTGTGTACTAAACCAGGACTTGCTTCATGTGAAGCCAAATAAAATGACATGAAGCATTAACATTGATTCAATATCACTCATTTTGTCCTCGGAATCAGTAATGAGTTTGTCCACTTACCAATTACACCAAATAATTGAAATCACTCACTGTTGTGTTTCTGTGATGAAAATCAATGATTTTGTGACATCACCAGATGATTTATGTTGCAGGCATGAAGTTAGTCTAAGTTAAAACAACCAATGTGTATACAGGCCAAAGTGTACCAAGTTTGAATCTTACTCTTGATTGAGTTTCTTCTCCTTCTCCTGCAGTCTAGCGATCTGCTCCAGAGCGATGCGGAGGTCTTCCTGCGTCTTGTGGAGCTGGGTCTGGGTCTCGTAGTGTAGCTTCACCATTCTGACAAGCCAAAGCAACAACATGTTTACAGCATTGTGCATGAGGTTCTCTCACTATCGTAATTTACTTATTGAGCAAACAGTAATATGTACCAGTTGGGAAGTCACATGGGGGTACAAAGCAAGGTAAAAAAGACCCCCTTAATCTCATGTGGTATTGCATCATAGTTCAGGGTGTTCATTTGATGTCATCAAACCTGAAAATCAGCCCACTCAAATAATCTCTTTATTTCCACCCTAATTTGTATTCTTTAAATATGATTATTCCTATTCTGCTTATTTCTTGATGCCCTTCCCTTCCATTATCTCTTTTTTTCCCTGCCTTATCTCCTTTTCCATCTTCTTCTTCTTTGCCTCCCCCCATTTTGTCATCCTCCTCTCGCTTTCTTGTATTTTCATGAAGACAGCAAATCCCTGATTAACACATTCTCGATTCCTTCACTGGATGGGTGCAAGACTTTGGGTATGCTCACAGCCTCAATGTGACATCATTGGACCTGAACGCCGTCTGTCTCCACACAGATCTAAAGCTGAAGCTACCGTTTTTTAACTCCTTCTACCTACCTCTCTTTCTCCCTCTCGACTACCTCCCTCTTTGTCGACTCCTCCATGAGCATTTTGTAGGTGTCGTCGCTCGGAGTACCTGCCGTGCCAGTGACGTACATGGAGGCTGGCCTGGCAGGGCGCTGCCCATTGAGGGCGGGCTTGTGAATCTCTGAGCTGGAGGAGAGAGATGAGCGGCGACTCTCCATGGTCTGCTCTCTGTCGACTGCACAAAAAGAATAGACATGGACAAAATGGAGAATGAGATTTGGAAAGGATAGGTAAGTTTCTATGCTCCGATCAAGAAAGGATGATAACCAAGTATTCCTATTTTTACTTCCAATGTAGGATCATATCATACATGCAAAGGTCTTGTCAGCATTGATATCACATGCTATGAACATCACTCAACTTTATGCAAGCTTAAAAGCAATATGTGTCTTGATATGATATACAATATAATGTATGCACTATGCAAATTAGCACTTTCTGTGGCAGAATTATTTTCCCCACCAAAAACAATTTCAATCCTTCTAAGTATCCAGGGAAAAGGTCAATATTTCAAAAGGAATTCAAAAGTGGAGTATCTCTTTTTTGCGGTCATTAATCAATAAGTTGTGAAAATACCATGGCATATATAGAAGTACAATTGTTATTTCACAACTTTTCTCAGAATGTAAAGACTGAAGGATTAATTTGAATGGGTTTATATGGAGTTTTACATATTACATCGAAGAGATATAATAAGAGTGCCAATTTGTGAAGAAAGGTGTAGAACTTTATACTGGTACATAGTAAGTTGATATATTCATCAATTTAGATTGATATCAAAGGAAACGAAGATTAAAATAACTATATACAATGTATATATATTTGTAAAAAAATAAATCAAATGGGAACATAATTATTACATAAGAAATATTACAATAATTGGAATTAAATAAAACACACACACACTTATTTGGAACAATATCTCATGGGTTCAATGTGGAATGCAATCTGTTAAAGTAGTATGAGATAATTCTGTGTTGTGTATTGTGAATTACCAGTCTTGAGTAAATGACATTTTATTTGAATGACAAACACTATGCTACATGTCCATATATTCAATATGCGACTTGTAAATGATCTACTACATACTGTACACATCCTACATGTAATATGAATGAATGAATGTTGATGGCATGGTTAAACATCACCAAGAAAACAGCATAACATCACCAATGTAGATGTCGAGAAAGGGTCAAGATAATGTGTGTATCCCAATTAAAGGGAAAGTCTACCCTTAAATCAAATTGGCTTTAATAATAGAAAAATAAAAGCAACATATAAGTGAAAGTTTGATGAAAATCAGTCAAAGGATAAGAAATTTATGACTTTTGCAAGTGTTAATTTTGTGACATTACTTCTGATCTGCACTCCCCAAAATGTATATTCTGTGTTGTATGATTCCATAAATTGCCCTTTTTCTGTATTTTAATGAAGGAATAAATCTCTTTCATACAAGTGTTTACAGTATGTAAAAACATGTGTCTATCATATTCACAGGTAAAATGGTATATATCTTTATGAGAAAGTGAACATTTTCAAAAAGATTAACCCACAACTTGAGGCACAATACCGTAGCTCGCAAGTAACATCACAAATCATGAATGTGAAAAGTCATAAACCTTGTTCTCCTTTGACAGATTTTTGTCAAACCCTCATTAATTTGTTAAAAGCAACATATAAGTGAAAGTTTGATGAAAATCAGTCAAAGGATAAGAAATTTATGACTTTTGCAAGTGTTAATTTTGTGACATTACTTCTGATCTGCACTCCCCAAAATGTATATTCTGTGTTGTATGATTCCATAAATTGCCCTTTTTCTGTATTTTAATGAAGGAATAAATCTCTTTCATACAAGTGTTTACAGTATGTAAAAACATGTGTCTATCATATTCACAGGTAAAATGGTATATATCTTTATGAGAAAGTGAACATTTTCAAAAAGATTAACCCACAACTTGAGGCACAATACCGTAGCTCGCAAGTAACATCACAAATCATGAATGTGAAAAGTCATAAACCTTGTTCTCCTTTGACAGATTTTTGTCAAACCCTCATTAATTTGTTTCTTTAGTGTTTCTGCTTTTATCAAAACCAACTTAATTTCAGGGGGGCTTTCCCTTTAAAGAAATACTTAATCTGAAAAAGCTATTGCCATCAAATGGAACAGAAAAATTAATGAAGCAGCTCATTGAAAGTCACCATGAAATACATGTTTTGCCAGCCTCGGTATATAATACTGAATACATGATACATACTAAATATATGCGTTCATACCTACAAGCAGTAAAGCTTCAAACGTTACCAAGGCAGGAAAATATTAATACCCAAGCAGAGTAACCAAAGATGAATACAAAACTATTTCATTTCATCAATAGCTTTACCACGAAGGGAGAAAATGCATGTTAAATCTGGCAGAATGTACGATGCAGTGTACACCTACCAACAAAATACATAGTATAGGAATGAATCTCATTGTGGATGTACCTACTACATGTGAATATACATGTACACGTAAGCACAACTTGCAACTACTTAAGAAACTTGTTAAGGCATCAATATCATACATGTATGTAAATGTGATCTACATTAGTACCATGAGCCCTTGCTATCTTGGTATCAACAAGAAACATGATGAAGCAGAAGCAACAATAAAAATAAATGTACTTTTTCACTCAAGGCACACTGTAAACAGCGTGCCAGCCAGGAATGAACAAAAACGGTCAGAGTATCTCTGCATGTGTCATGTGAGAGTGTATTCACAAATAACACTGAAATCCCTCATAGCTACATTTTATTTAGCATAGAAAGGATTAATCTTGATGTCCACTAAATGAAGGAAAAACATATACCAAGTCTGCACTGTAGGAAGCATGATTATATGTACATGGGGTACATGTGCTCCTCTCAATCGGTACGCAAGTACTAGCTAGCAGTTAAAGCTGTTACAGTTGTGTCACTATGTTACAAAGCATTACCGAAATACACCCTCGCACCCGGCCAAGCAAAGCCAAGGTATTGATACTTGATACAATGTAAGCGTAAGTACATCATGTGACATACACACACTCTAGAACATTTCATACATACATACATACATGTCACTGTTACCATGGTAACTGATCAGTATATTGATTTGTATATTGATTTGTTTGTAATTAAAGAAATGATCAATCAAAATGTACACATCACTTGTAATACGACTAAGAAACCACCTCCTACATTTCACTTTGGACAAAAGGTGGTAAAATAATGTCCAAAATGCCAGGACCAACATTTGTTTCAAAGCTATGCATTGTACTCGCATGTATAGAATATATAGTACCCATTAATAATGATAATTGACAGTAAAGAGTGGCTTTGCAATAAACATTCCAATACAATGTGACGCTCCAATGAAGGATAATACAAGTTGTATAAGCAGTTGAGTATATTGTTCATAATATTGTACATATGCAATATACCATTCAGCCAAAGGAGGAAAAATGCATGGATCAATATAGCTTGATGCAAAATGATCGATTTGGGTATATAATGAGATAGAACTAGTTAATTGAGAAAACATATCAATCAAAGTCAGTATGTCACACTTCAGATGTTTATACAAGAATGATATGATGTTGCTGTGGGTGAAGGTAAGCATGGATAGCATGTATGTAGATAGGGAATGAACATAATGTAATAACTAAAACACTATTTAGGTCAAGATTGACAAAATGCATGATGATCAATTCTCCATTGCATCATACATGCAAACAAGCTCACTAAGAAAATGTACAAATATAATGTCACACTCTAGTTCTGAAAGAATCATGTTGTTAAAGTAAATAAGTACACAAGTAAAATGCATGTATGTACATGTAGTTCAGTCCTACAGAGCATACGATGCATCATTCAAGCGAAGCTACTAAATGCATGGGTCTAAATCATGAAGCAATGAGAAGATGAATGAAACAATATGGTATCATTCATAAGAAAAGAAATATCGAAGTGAACTGATACGTTGCAGAAAACAGGGAAGCATTTTACTTACGTGGAGGCCCTAAGAATATTGAAGGAAAAGCGAGAAAAGAAGGAAAAGTCAAAGTGCTTGCTGCAAAAGATTTACTACATTATAAAATGCATTGAAGGGAGTTTCATACTTTGTAGAGCATTCTTTTCTGTGTTATTGAACCTGTTACATGTATATCCAAGAGGGAAACCTTTGTTATAATGTTGGGACTATTTGGAATCTAAAATATTAACTAAAGCTTAGGAGCTGGGTTTTGACTTTGAAGAGCTTTCTGTGCAGTTGAGGATAAAATGTGCATCAGTTTTTAATAACAATAATAAATGTTGCAAAGGTGCTGGGGCAAGGTTTAGTGGTAATGAAACCCTGAAAACGAGCTCATTTAGGCTGAAGTATCAAATTAACAGATTGGTAAAAATTATGAAAAGTCAAGAAAGTTTATAAGCGTTTAAGAAATTTACTAGCTCTAGTTCAAAAACTTAAAAGAGAGTACCAAAGTGGCGTCGTCATATGAGCATGTTGTCAAGACAATTGGCACTAAACAAACTCACTCCATTGAGAGGTAAAGCGTTCTGATATTGTCTATCGGGCTAGTGTCCGGCATTCCCAATTAAAGTCGCCGCTGTGATCACCGCTGCTTGCTCTACCCGCATTGTTCAGAACCAGTTGTCTTGACGATCATGCTCAAATGACCTCACACTTCGGCACTCTATAGTGCTCTGTAGTGTCTGTACCAAGTGATGTTCTGAGTATTGTCTTGTCTCTCATGCATTCCATAGAACAACACTGACATGTCTGTACGGTATTAGCCTGGTTTCAAGGCTTTTGAACATGGTTAATTCAAACTTAAAGGTCCCCTGTCATCAAAATGTATGTCGACTTATGCTGATGCAACATAATATGTACATAACAAAATCACTAACTGTTCAATGGAAATATGTGTCCTACATTTTAAAATAATTTTTCTTTACTTTTTCTTAGCACTGATAAGCCTCGCCTCAAAAATATCCTCCATCTCAAGATTCCCCCGTGACATCAACAAAGGTAGAAATACGCAGGATAGGGGGCAGAATTTATGCACAAATTAAACATTTCAATGACTACCTCCACCTTCCCACAAGAGCATCACATGTCTTCACACAATACTATCTAACAACCTTTCATGTGGGAATAATCGTTTCCTTGTGTCAAAAATGTGCTAGATATGTGATGCTATTATAAGCACTTGCAGATAGTCATTGCAATGTTTAGTTTGTGCATAAATTCTGACTATTATCCTGTTAATTTCTACCTTTGATGATGTCACAGGGGGAATCTTGAGTTGGAGGATATTTTGGAGGCAGGGCTTATCAGTGCTGAGAAAAAAATATAGAAAAATCATTTTAAAATATAGGACACATATTTCCATTGAACAGTTAGTGATTTTGTTATATACATATTAAGTTGCATCAACAGAAGTCAACATACATTTTGATGACAGGGACCCTTTAAGACAAGAGTCTAGTACACTTAAGACTAGTCACTCATTCATTCTCCTCTTTTCTCCCTCCATGGGTGAGGCGGAGATGGAATTACGAATGATTAGTCTAGTACAGCCAGACCCGTTTATTAAATATTGTAGTTTGGATTGAACATGCCAAACAGCCTGGAAACCAGGCTAGTAAAAAATGTCAGATATGGAGATTAATGATCAGGATTCAGGGCTTGTCATCAATAATTCAACCAAAAAAATATGATTTTTTTTCTGGGATCAGATTTCCTCTAACTTTGCCAATTTGTTGCTCAAATTTTTGAAAAGCTTTTAGGTATTAATGTCAATATACATCTGTAATGTTTGTCAATGCTGGACATGTTACTATGTATTTCTCATACCTAGAAAGGGGTCGTCAGAAATAATAAATAGACTTCAAACTTCAAACTTGAGAGGCAAATTCCCACATGATTATTGTGGACAATAAACTTATTCAGTCATTTGTGGCAGTAACAGTAATGGACCTATAGGTTAACATGTTTTCAGGGTTTCAAATCAAAGAGAAGGCACATGGGAGGAGAGGGGGTACTACAAGTATAATGATAGTGCTTTAGAAGAGAGCATTGAATAATACTGGCATTAAGCCATTGCAAATCTAAAAATAAACCATATCTCTCTACTAAATTGAATGCAAAAAAATACATCTGGGTAGCCAATGAAAGAGAATTTTAGAATGCCACGACCATGACTGCGATAGTGACTTGGAATCTGCATGTTGTGTTGTAACATCCAGGTTGAGGTGTGTTTTCATTTGCATCATATTGTCAAGACCAGCTGCCAGTCGGTCATATTCACAGCCATGGCAATCTAAAAATATCCAATTGGCAGGCATACTGTACAGTCAGATTTACATTTGTTATCAGAATACTACAGGCAACTATACAACTAAAGTAGCTACGTGTTGGCAAGAATGTGTAATGAACAAAGAGGTTACAAAATGCAGAATGAAGTTCTGAAAGTGATTGAATAAATTAATGCATTTGAAGAATAATTGATAATAATGTCAGTGCCATAGACATTTCCCATTACTTCTAAATTTGATGAATTCCTAATTTCATTTTAAAAGTTACATAAAAATCAGTTGAGCATATTTTTCATTGCCTTGCACTGAAAGTTCTGGAACATTTTATGAAATGTGCTATACAACAAACTATTCTTAAAGACTATTTTTAAACAGATTTATGAGGAAAATCATACACAGAATGTAAGCATTAAGACATCGGAATAGCAAATGTACTCTGCCCCCTGAAAGATGAAGAATTATTATTATTTATTTGTTCAATGTGCATGACATAGTAAAAAGAAATGCATACCAAAGCAACGGTAAAAGTCAATAACACCATATTATCCAGAGAACAAGTTATCTCAATGGTATATATTTGCTTTAGGATTGCATTTTAGATGAGCGTAAAAAAATGGTGCAAAATAGTTAATGCAGGTCATGGTCCATGTTTTCTGAATAAAAGAAAGGCTCTGTTTTGAATTGCTTGTTGGTAGACCAACTAACCGTATATTTGAGCATCAGTCCAAGTCACACTTTGTAGTCAAATGAATGGAATTACAAGGTCTGGCTATTCAGTTTGACACTTGATCCATGTCTTCACCTTGATCAGAATCAGTGACTTATGGTCGCTGCTCCCAATGAATTCCTTGCCAAGGATTTTTAGCAAGTGCAAAAGAATTTGAGTTGACTTTGATTTTGATTGTCCAATTTCACTTCCTTCACCTTGTTTGTTTCAGTTTTACAATAGATGTAGACTACCTCTCCTATTTTGTCTACCATCTAGACCTGTGACATATATTTCTGGTAATCACAATATTGTCTACATGTAATACAGACTAGACAAGCTGTTTATCCACTCCAGCTCAAAGGAATTGGCATAGGGAAAGGGAAAGGGAAGAACGGGAAGGAGCCGCAGTTTTAAACCGCATTATATGTTGTCCAGTTCAGCATGAAACACGATGCTTTGGCCTAAAAAGCACTGTGTTTCATGCTGAACTGGACAAAATGTACTGTGGCTCCTTCCCTTTCTCTTTCCCTATGCCAATTCCTTTGAGCTGTAGTGTATGTTAACTTATTACTTGCTAATGTCCAATCTTCCTACTTGTACATAAGAAAATATAGCAGCATTTTGTCTAACACGGGAAAGGTTAATAGTGCTGCCAGTGCTAAATACAGGCAGGGATCTTGGTAGTCTTGATTTTCCTTGGTCAGCTATGAACATCATGAACAAGCTCTTTTGGCGAAACAAATACCATGCAAACAGTTTATTCAATGTACATTTGTGAGCAATATCCCAACATAGCATCTAGCTGCAAATAGGAGTTTTTTGGGCTGACAGTCTTTAAAACTACACACATAACCAACCCTGCCGAGATCCATTGGTGTATTTGAAGTAAACATCTTAACTTCTCTCTGCATTGATTCGTTATGCATCTGCGTTGTGTTAAATGTTACATAACATTCCATCATGCTCATAATTTTGTATATTTTTCATGTTATAAAAGAATTGCAATTTACAGCATACCAAAAATATACACGTAGGAGAAGAAAGAAGACAAAAATATACAAGATACTTTGGTAAAAATAAATATTCCCCCAAAAGAGAGAAACTACTAAACTACAACTAGATATATTAATAATAACCATGCACAGTTTGCAAGAAAGAAAGATCGAGACAGAGAGGGGACTGAAATGTAAAATAGCGTAGGGGGAAGTGAAATGCAGGAAAAGGAGAAGCACTAATAGAGCAAATAAATAATCTACCCCCAAGATACCAATTGCCAAATATTAAAGCAGATACAGAGAGAGAGAGAGAGAGAGAGAGAGAGAGAGGAGGGGGGGGGGGGCAGATACCAGGATAACACATTATCTAAAAGAAGACGGGAAATTAGTGATACAAAAATGAATACCAGTAAGTACTACTGGGTAAGACAATCAAAGTGAGAAAGTTGGGGGTGGGGGGTGGGGGTAGACTGAAACAAGTGGCAAAAGATGGCAAGACATGTCATGGGTACCGGATTATCTTAAGGAATGAACAGAAGGGAGGGGGGAAAGGCTCTTCACATACAGGTATCAGAGAAAGTATCCCTGATTTAGTTGGTACAGAGAGAAAAAAGTCATGGGGGCTCTGGGCCGTTTTTGCCCCCAAAATGCTTAAAAGAGCCCTGGAAAAAGTTAAAAGAGCCCCCCAAAGTTCCCATAGACACAATGTAAAATTGGAGCCAAATTAGCCAATGCGCTCAAACAGTAGCCCTCAAAATTTTTCCCTGAGTTGGTAGTCTGGTTTCCAGGCTCTTGGACATTTCTAATCCAAACTCTACACTACAGCTCAAAGGAATTGGTAGATTTTGTCCAGTTCAGCATGAAACATGATGCTTTTTATGCTAAAGCATCGTGTTTCATGCTGAACTGGACAAAATATACCACATTTTTTAACTGCGGGTCCTTCCCTTTCTTTCCTTTCCCTTTCCCTATGCCAATTCCTTTGAGCTGTAGTGTACATGTATATAAGGAGATGCAAAATACATCAGATGTCAGGGGGAAGGTTTGTTTTTGCGGGGCCACTTTTCAAGTCCAATATCAAGAAAAAGACATCCTAAGCCATGTACTGCAATCTGTAATTATTCCCTATTATAAAACAAAGATGATTTCCCAAAGGGGTTCTTCATTATTCACTGGGGTTCTAATGGCATAGAGGGGGCTATATCACCATAAGCACCCATGTAATTATCTTCTCTGGTAGATCTATCGAGAGATGAGAGACAGATACAAATGAATCAAAGAAGGAAAAGCAAAGAACCACCTGCAAGGGAGAGAGTGTGATGTGATTAAACCCCGCTTATCTCTAAACGCAAGCATGAAAGCTACACAACAGCTCAAAGGAATTGGCATAGGGAAAGGGAAAGGGAAGAAAGGGAAGGAGCCACAGTTTTAAACCGCAGTATATTTTGTTTAGTTCAGCATGAAACATGATGCTTTAGCCTAAAAAGCATCATGTTTCATGCTGAACTGGACAAAATAAACCATGGTTTAAAAACTTCGGGTCCTTCCCTTTCTTCCCTTTCCCTTTCCCGATGCTATTTCCTTTGAGCGGTAGTGTACATGATGTAAATGCAGATTCTCACTCTGGGATAATTCCGACAGGGGCGTGTCTTCCCCAAGAAGATGCCGCCGGTAGGACGAGGGCGACACAGACACGCTCCGAGTTCCGTTCCTCATCGGACTTATCCCTCGCTTGGCGAGTCCTCGACGCCCTACAGCTGTTGTTGAATTAAATTGCATTTAGTTTCTATTCCACATAAAAAGGTCATAAGTTACAATATGCATACAGGCATTTACAATACATGTACACTACAGCTCAAAGGAATTGGCATAGGGAAAGGGAAAGGGAAAAAAGGGAAGGAGCGGCAGTTTTAAACCGCGGTATATTTTGTCCAGTTCAGCATGAAACACAAGGCTCTTTAGGCTAGGCTCCTTCCCTTTCTCCCCTTTTCCTTTCCCTATGCCAATTCCTTTGAGCTGTAGTGTATGTCTATTACACAATACACACCATTGAAAGGGAAAGTCCCCCCTGAAGTTAAATTTGTCTTAATTATAACAGAAAAATAAAAGCAACACATTAGAGAAGGTTGACGAAAATCTGTCAAAGGATAAGAAAGTTATGACTTGTTTTAAATGTTAATTCTTGCAAGCTGCTCTCCCATGTGTTGTGTGCTGTATGATTCCATAAATTGATCTTTTTCTGGTTTTGAATGACGGAATAAATCTTTTTCATAAAGGTGTGTGTGTAAAAAAAATGCAGAGGTAATTTTTTTTTCCTTTATCCTTTTGAAAAGAAAGAAAATTTCAAAAAAATTAGTACACAGCTGGCAGAGTAACTCTCAAGTGACGTCACAAAATACAGAATTTTAATATTTTGTCAAACCTTCACTAATTTGTTCCTTTTAAGTTTATGTTTTTATTGAAACCAACTTTACTTCATGGTGGATATTTCCTTTAAACAAAAAAGAAGTACATGGAAGAAATGGCTCATAACAAATGCAAATGTGACAGTGACATAGACAAGTATATGACAGACAATTATAATTGGAGCCTAGGGCTGTAAAAACAATTGTGTTGTAATAAAGCATCAGTATCTAGATAAAAAAATCTAAAATACAGACATTCTTGAACACTGCAACAAGCCATTGATGATTACATTTACATTTGTAGAAATACATTGAAAACATATCTACATTCAAGAACTTTACAAACAAATAAACAATCCCTCTTTGAAATAATCAAATTGGCTTTACACAAGGCACAATAAGTGATAAAACTGATTAAATATTTAGAGTGTGTGACAAAACAAAAATATGCCTCACAAATCTGAATACTACACTGAATGTAAGAACACACATCATCAAATGCAAGTGTCAGACTTGAAGTATGTACATGTCGAATATATTGGAGGTACAAATCATCACTGCACACAAGTAAAAGTAATGAAAGAAACAGGTCTCACACATGAACACATGATGAGATAAAAGTAAGGAAATAAATGTTAATATTGTGAGACTGATTATAGGGTACCAAAGTGTGATATCGTGTGGGCATGTTGTTCAGACAGCTGGTTCAATGCTGTGTGGGTAGAGTGGGCTGCGGTGATCGTACCGGGTACTTTACCACGAGCCGGCTAATCTATACAATGCCAGCCCATTCCATCTCTTGATTGAGCCATATCATTTAGAACTATACATCTCCATGACAATGGAATCATGACAACACTAGCTTTGCTACTCTATAGCAACAGACTAGTTTAGAATCGGTTGTCTTGACAATACATGTATGCTCACATGATGTGTACTTTGGTACTCTTATGGAAGAGCTACATAGTAAATGCATAAAACCTAAACATGTATTTACAACAGATCAACCATAAAAAACAAACAGTACAATGTATGAAAGTACACAGAGTAAATGTAGACCTACATGTACAGAAACATGTACAAGTGGAGGGGTAATGGTACAGTATATCATTTTTGGAGAGCTAAAAAGATATTAAAAAAGAACCTCTCAAAAATCATGCGAATCATCTTTGAAGACCTTCTGGCTCAAAATTTAAACTGATACCTGTAGGCAAGTGTGGTAAGAAAACTATTTTCAGAATCAATATTAAATCAAGGACTTAAAGCTTGGAGTATGCACAACTATACAAACATTCTCAGGAATTCAATCGATAGAGATGTGCAGTGCAAATTAACCAATGAAAGTGAGTTATGAGACAGACAACATGTAACGCTCCATTGTTCAATACGTCTGTCACATATTTTGCACATGGATGAGTGCACAGCACTTGGAGTATGTTTTGTTCACGAGTGTGAAAGGAAAGTGCATGTATAGTACAGTGACTAAACCGTAAAATTTTTGTTGACTTTTCACACAAGCACGATATGTGTACAGAGGTACAGTCCTTGAACATCAGACTTATACACAGCTTTCTGCACATTGTAAGGCCATATTTGCATAACTGCTTTGAATTAATTTGATAAAAGAAAACCACAACTTTTAATTAATACCAATGCACATAAACTGACTTGCCGTATACAGCATATTTTGTTGCATTGTCAGAACAGGCTTTTTTATTTTCACAAAGCTACTGTTATAAATTAATTAGTCTCATTGTATCACTCATACATGTGTGGGGTCTGTGGACATTTTGTAAAATTATTATGACATGAAGTTTCTTATTACCATCAGCATGAAGATGTGTAGCAAGCCAATAAGGGTTTCTCAAGGCCTGGTGATGAAAAGGTTAACTCTCTCATTACCATCCACATGAAGATGTATAATAAGCCAAAGTGGTTTTCAAGGCCCAGAAATGTAAGGGTTAACTCTCATTACCATCAGCATGAAGGTGTGTAGTACTGTAAGCCAACAGGGATTTCAAAGCCTGGTAATGTAAATCTTAATATGCTGTATTCATGTGTCCCTGTACAGCAATGTCTTTTCAGTGCACACTGTTATGGAAAAGTCATGTACATGTAGGCCTTTCACATGTAATATTCATTATGAACATGGTCTTTTGCTCTGTGGGCAACATTTCAAAGAGTCTATTTTAAATTCTGTCCACATAACAAAAGACCATGTTCAAAGCGATGACTATGAGATGCATCACACAAATTGGAATTTACAATGATGTACTATACAACTGCTGTTTACAGATGTTGTGCAGCATTCTCTTTATATAGCAAATTGCAATGATATTTTACGAGCTGCATTGATTAATGCACCTTATTGCCATGTTCACCCTGGTAACACCTATTAAATCCCATATTTGAGTATTAATATATTGGATGCTCCATTAAAATTATGCAAACTGCCGAGAAATTTTCACCCCAATGATTTGATTTCATGAGCAAGTAATATTTTAATGAAACTAAGAATGGGAAAATTGAGATTTATGATGGAATATGGTTGTCAACATTTCCTATTATGTGTTGCAATTTGCTTTTTATTTCTTGGCCTTTCAAGTACATACTCACTTTAAAGTTTAGTGCCATATTCATCTGTATAAACATGCAGTATGGAAATGTAGCTTAATATACAAATAATGTGGCATGACTTGTAGTGATCACTTTTTATGAATTAAATTACTAAATGGAATATCATAAAATGTGTGCATAAATTACATAAATTACAACAATTACAAAAATTAACAATGTTGGCACATACACATTTTACTGTATGGAAAGACCATGACAAAGGAATGAATTACATACACATGAAATACCTGATCTTGAATCTACATACATGTACATGTGTTGTAACTTACAAGGTTTTGTGTTTTGAGTGTATTGGAAGTAATATTCTTGCTGATAAGGAACAACTGTAAAAAATACACAAAAATGCACAAATTACTTAATCATGTAAAATACCAGTAACCTACATCTACCAAAGAAAATTTCATTCGACATAAAAAGACAGATTAACTACATGTATGCATGGCTACAAATTTACTAAAACTTGTAAGGAAAATGTAGTTCTTTCGTGGACTTCAAAAAATAACACCTTTAATTCAATTAACAATGATAATCCAACTATACTATGAATCTCTTTGAAAAGTGTACTTTTACATAAACCATTGAACAATCTCTCTGGGCCATAGGCTTTCAATTATTGTAACTTACCATTAATGGTAACTAATTAATGGTGAGCTCTCATTATTGCAACTGTTGCCATGGTAGTTACTATTGATGGCAAATTACAATAATTGAAAACCTATATGCAACACAGCCCTGGCAATGTTTTGTCAGAAAAACGTTTACACATTACAGTGCACATGTGTAAATCATTTTGTATTTTATATTTTCAATTGATAGTGTGGATAGAGAACTGAGAGAAATCTAATGGGGGCTTCTGCAGGACAGAGTGGAATTTAAGGGAGTAATCAAGGAGCCATTAGCAAACAGGGAAGTCAAATAAAGGTGAGCCGTTTCTTAGGAGATCTAAGATAAACAATGAAAGATAAATTGTGATGGTTATCACACACAGAAAACATTTACACTGTTTGTCACTTCAAGGTACATGCACTGTATACTGGAAATAAAATTACTTGATAATAAGATGTCATCCATGTGCAGTTGTATGCACTTCACAACCTTTACGTTCTCTGAAAATTGATGTGACAGAGAATAGTTAGTTTTCTGATACTGCAAGGAAATTACCAATTTATAGGTACGGTATTATACAAATTTTCTCTCCCATTTGAATTGTGAAAATGTCTGAAAGAAAACTGAGGTTTCTATTTTGCAGGCTACTGTAATAACTGCCTAATTTGCAGGCAAACACTTTGTTAGTCGTTTATTGGGTCTGAAACCGCAAAGACGAGCAATCATACATATGTTCCTACACGGTACAAGCCTCCTGACAGCACCGACTGTACTCAAACACAACTGGCAAGTCAGGCGTTAAAATGTCACAATTGTGTCTGAGACCACAGACTAATAGCTGACCTATAAAACACTCCCACAATGGCATGGAAACCACCAGTAAACAGCTATAGTAGTCACTATAATAGAGCATCATCCATCAAATATATTATGGGACGAGTTTAATTCAATATTAGTTAGCCCTACAAGCAAATACATGATTCAGAACGCTGCTTGCAGTCTCGGTCAATATTTTCCTTCATCACCAGTTCACTACCATGACAAAATATGGGTGACAATATAAATGCCAAATATAAATTTGTGGATTCCTTTGACCCGAGATCAATGGAGCAAAGGCATTTACCTGCCTTGGCGGCAAGCACTTTATTCAGTAGATGAAATCTTTCATGACAATCTGGTTTTATTTTGCTTTCCTCTACAGTATGGTATACTATGTTTGGCCTATATGTGGGTCAACAGTACATGTATTCCACTGTAAAATACATGAATAATCATTTTTCTTGTACAAAGTAAGTGATACAATTGTTCAATATGAATCTATTAGTTGTTGCTACACAGACATACCTAGGACAAGCTTTGAGGTTACCATTAGTTTTGTATTGAACAATATGCACAAAATTTGCATGTATACATATAAATTTGGTCTATATATTCTATATAAAAAAAATATTCATACGTATATATATTGAACACGTTCATGTCAAGGACATTTTAAACAAAGCTTTGTTGATCTGACTCCAAGTTTGTCTCTTTCAATAGAATGTGTTGAACTGTAAACACAGCTTGATATCTACAGCATATCATGAACAAAAGTCACCACAGTGGGAATGGATATGTCGCTTTCTTCTTCAGACAAATTCCTTCCAGGTAACCTACAAATGACAGAAATTTCCTCACACTGGATTTAATGCATTGTTAAGACTGTAGAAAAACATCAACATTTCACACTGGACAACTTGTGAGAAAACTCTTGTTCACACAATGTCTCTTTCAGATATGTGACCTTCTGTTGATTTCTTTCTTGCTTCAAGTATCATTCTGAGATCAGCTATTGAAGGTATTTAATGAATAACAAGAAATGCTTGAATAGGAACAGATTGCCTCTTCGATCTTCGCAATTTGTAAATCTTCTGCCACCACAATGAGCACATTGTGTTGACATTCATGACATGTGTATGTACACTACAGCTCAAATGAAATGGCATAGGGAAAGGGAAAGGGAAGAAGGGGAAGAAGCTGCAGTTTTAAGCCGCTGTATATTTTGTCCAGTTCAGCATGACACACAATGCTTTTTAGGCTAAAGCATCGTGTTTTATGCTGAACTGGACAAAATATACCACGTTTAAAACTGCAGCTCCTTCCCTTTTCTTTCCCTTTACCCGTGCCAATTCCTTTGAGCTGTAGTGTATGCACCGGCAAGAGTGTCAAACTTCAAGAAAAAAAAACACAACAACTTCATGTAATATAGAGCAAACAATAAACAAACCATCAGAGATAAGGAGTCCTTAGTCTTCTTGTCCAGACTCACTTGTTGTAGCAGTGCGGAAGAAAGGAGAAATCTTGAGCCTATAGAGTACCAAAGTGTGACGTCATATGAACATTTTGTCAAGACAGCTGGTTCTAAATCTATGTGGGTTTAGTAAACAGCAGTGATCATAGCAATGAGAGTGTCTGACACTTGCCTGCTACACAATGTCGTACCAGCAAATCTGTCACTTTAGTGATGTTTAGAGCTGGAAACCTGCATAACACTGCTTGGATACTCTATGCACAAGGATTAGTTGTAAAGTACACTGATAAAACATCTGGGCCCCGTTGGCTAAAACTTACCATTAATGGTAACTCTGTCATCAATGGTTACTACCATGGTGATACCGCTCAAGAGCCAATCAAATTTAAGGTTTCCGTAGGAGTTGACATTGGTAGCAAAGTCACCATTAAGGGTAAGTTTTATGCAACAGGGCCTTGGTTTGTCCTTACCTGGTGACGAGGCAGACACAGAGTTGATGCGTTTCATCATCATCTGGAAGTCGCGGTTGTCCTCCACACTCTCCCGCTCCGGACGTGAGATGGTGACCAGACTCCGGTCCAGGGACGTGGCGCGGGACTTGGTCCCCTTCTTGCGCCGGGACCGGCCCCGCTGCTGTCTTGCCTCCTTGCCAGAGGGCTGGGGGTTCTCCAGGGGAGGTGGTGGGGTAGTAGGCGAGGTAGGGGAGAGAGGGGAGAGGGGGGAGGTGGGGGAGGTAAGGGAGTCAGGGGAGGGTATAGGAGGAGGGGCATGGCTGGGAGGTGGGGGAATGTCTCCATCAGCAATTCCTGTAAAAATAAAGAACAGAGGAAAAGATTTATAATATTTATAGATAACCAAACTTATGTTAGAACATTCACAAATGTTGTCATACCTAGAAATGCACCATTGATTTTATTAGATCCAAATACAAAGTATGAAATGTTGCATACATACATACATTGTGCATGAATGTACATTTGATTTGTTGTGCAAATCTTATTGTACAATCTATTGATGCTTTCATTGGATCTTGAATGTTAGTGTTGCATTTAGCATGAAATAAATGGAAAAGAGGGTCACAAGTATGTGTAGAACATGAACATACTGTACATATGTTAATTCTCTCATGGAAAGGGGGGGGGGGGGGGGGCTCACCTCAACAAGCCAAGCAGGTTGATGCATGTATTGTATACAGTATGTCAAAACAAGTGTGTGGGATATACCAGTATGTCATACTGGTCTTAATATCTTAAGCAAATACTCATGTTTGAACTTTACTTTACAAGTTGGATTTCTGTTTGCATTACAATTCTCTCTCCTCCTATTTAATAAAGGTGGATTGGTGAGGAACAATGACATACCATATCCACTAATCAGCAGTAATACTCTATCTAGCTATGTACAGTACAATACAGTACAGGAATGTGTCAATAACTGGAGAGGATTTTATCTTATTCAATATATCATTGAAAATTGGGAGGCTTGTCAAAAAGCATTTGATGCATATTTTCTACCCCAACTTCCGTGACTTCAAACTTCAACACTAATGTACTCTTATTCGGGGGTAAAGATAAGCAGGGCTCTCACTAGCATCATTTTAATGTGGTATGAATACCATTTGCAAACTTTTTCTTGAGTACAGAAGTTCATGCAGTCTATTTTTAGCAGCATTTATGATTGGTGTGCAAATATGAGCAATTAAGTGCCCGGTCTCCCTTACCACATGCAAAACCAAAATTGGATACTTTATACACTGTACCAAAATACTGATATCATGTGAGTGGTTGACAATCATTGTATGTAACTGTAATGCAACTGGATACATTTTTAGAGTTTCTAGCCTGATGTCCAGACTGTTGGACATTTCTAAGCCAAACTTTAAAAAAGAAAATCTAATATTAACAAGATCAATCTGTGTCCAGTCTTCATCTTCTATTATTTGGAGGAAAAGGAAGAGAGAATGGCAAGTCTACTGCAGCCAGACGTGTGTATTGAAAAGTTTGGTTATAAATATGTCACACAGAGACTGGAAGTGAGGCTACAGATTTTCATTATCCCTTTTCATTTTACAAGTATTTCCTGGGCATGAAAAATACTTGCATGGATCATTACTGCTTTCCTTGAACTAAAGATACCAGAAAGAATGAGGAAATAAAGTTTTCATATTTTTTCATGTTACAATGTAAAGTAATGTAAAGTAAAATAAATACTTTAGAATAACACAAATTCATGACGAACATTATTGTATTTAAACGAGAAGGAAAAGATTTGCAAGGCCATTTTCAATCCTGAAAAAAAAAAAACATTTGAGACTTTAAATTTTAAAAAAATGTACAACTCTAATCAAGCTGAAAATTAAACATCATTAAGTAGCAGGCTGTAAAATTTGTCTGGAGTAGATTTCGTGACATTTCATCAATCAACATTCTTGTCTTTAACATTCAAATATGCAATTATAATTTGATTTGTTGACAAATTAGGATCAAAATGTTGTGAGTACAGGTATAAGCGCATCAGAACATTAATGTAGAATGCCCACTGCCCATTGCACATCCCACTGCCAATCCACAGCGTCTCTTCTGCCAGAAGCATCATAAAATGACACTGTGATATTGATGGTGGATTAACAGATGTGATGCACAATGGGCATTGTAGTGTTCTGAATTAATTGCCTGATACACACTTAAGCATATTGGTCCCGATTTATAAACATATGACAGTCTTAAGAAAGAGTTATAGGATTAATACAGGATAGTAATTGATGTAATATCACAGAGCCTAGGCCCAAGAAAATTGGCATGCTTCAACTCTTTTTGAATTTCATTGTCATTCAAGTCAAATATGTTTTTGAAACCTACACATAACATGTTATACAATTTTGACCATTAAGTGGGAAAAATCTCCATATCTATGACTCCAATGACAATATGAAACTTTGATTGTTGTCTCAATTGTCAAAATTATTTGTGTTAGGTTTCTTTTAGCCAATATGGTATGCTGTTATTTTATCTTCTTTTCATGACTTGTTTACTTCTGTCTAGTCTATAATCTACCAATCCCAACTATTTCTATTCTATTACCATTTAAAGTGACCTTTAAAAAAAAGGCATTGATAAATGATGTTGCATGTAACATGTATTCATGAGCGCAACATAAATAAAAGGTACACAAATAGATTATAATGCTGTACTATGGACTTTGCACTATAGATGTTCATTTTATGTCAACACTGTACAAATGTTAGTCTATCTCTGTACAATCATCAAACTGAAATCTAAACTATACTCTCAACAATTCATTTAATACATGAGTCATCCACGCTTCATTTTAAGCAGGAAGTTAATTTTCCTTCATGTTTGTGAAGAAAGTCCCTTCCCAAACTCCATCGTGCATTCTTTCAGCCTGTTTTCAGCACGTCGGTGCTTCTTTCTATCAAACAAAAGCCCAACCACAGGCCTCCACACTCTGGCTAATGCCCCTTTTCTCTTGCTGCATTCTGATGAACAGCAGCGTAGAATTGGGTCTACAGTGTCAGTTTTCTAAACAGCGTGGGAAATAGCAGGGATTGAATGAATTCCACTCCGTTTTGCGCCATACCGCTCCATTGTCAAAGCTACGCTCCCTTTGTGGCACTGGGCTTGAGCCATGTCAGCAGAAATCATGGAAATGAATTGCATTGTGGGTCTCAGTCAAAGAGTGATGGAACTAGGATTGTTTGCGGGACAAAAGAGAAGCATATAGAGAGAGAATATACATCTTTGCAAACATTTTCAGTTCTGCAAGAGAGACAAACTCAAAGAAAATACACTGCATTACACATATAAATAGTTCAGCCAGGGAAGACAAGGTAACCTGCATACTTTTTCTTTGTGCCAATTTTGTGCATCATAAGCAAGGGCCTGAATTCATAACAGAGGTTCAACACAAACAGTGAACCTGGTCTAACTTTAGGGACACCAAACAACATGAAACATTTTTATTGATTCAATATAATGGACTTTGTCCTCAGAATCACTATGGTGCATGTATATTTAGTTATTTAGTCTACATAACAATTACAGGGAATACATGTAATTCTATTCTCCCACTGTTGTGATTCTGTGATGAAAATCTATGATTTTGTGACAGCATCTGATGATTTATTTTCTGTTAAATAAAATTAGTTTATGTTTAGTATGCGGTTTAAGTTATACCACTATTGTGAATACAGGCATGGACCTCAAAATAAAGCAACAAGGGATAAGATGTGTGACTCTGTGAAACAGAGTAACCCATTACAAAGCTCTAAGAGGATCATGATTTATGAGTAATTTTCTTTTTTGATAATTGCTCAATCTTTCTCTAGCAGATTGAGCAATTATTCTACAATGTATGCATTCTACAATGTGTGCATAGACACAGTTGGTAACATCATTACAGTGTACAGTTGGTAACATCATTTTACTTGGTTACCAACACTTGCAATGAAGTGTGTTGTTTGTGTATTTGGATATTGTGGGACATCATTAGGCACTGGTATTGTGGATATATATTCATTATGTATGCCTACATGCAGTAGATCAGTTGATGAAGAGGCCAAGAAAACTAGACAGCCCCATGGGTCTGTCTCGCATTGGAAAAGAGGTTGGTCCAAATCCTTAAGAATCACAGTCTAAGTATTTATCCCAATTGCCTCACAACCATGGCAACCCGCATACATAATGATGGTGTTGAGAGTAGCAGGCATTGTGATGGAAACACCTGAGCCACGTCAAAGCTGAATCATTCATCGAACTGGTAGGGACCAAGACAATGTTTGCTTCTGCTTTCAACACTAAAAGACAGACGGAAGCAAGATTTAAAAACTTCATTGAAAAGGGTAGGGTGAGGGAAGGTTTCAACTTTAAAGAAGGCCTTGCATCAAATGGAAAGAAAAGTTATAGAACCTCTCAAACTGGTAAAAAGCAAAGAGATCTGAGCACCAGATTAGTAAAAGTTTGAGCATTTAACAAACATTTCTGAGAATGTTACAGGGCTGTATACGTGCAGTATAGAGCTTCAACAGTCTAGCTAAAGTACAGTAATAGCTATCACCAACCTCGGCTCATAAAACACAATAAGAATTTCAACTCAATTACGAGACAGCTTTACAGTGACACTTTTTAAACACAGATACCTTTTTTATACATAGGCTCTGTAACAGTTAATGCATTGTACAATGTACCTCCTCCTCTATCCTCTTGAAGTCTTTCATTGTATTGTGCATGCTTGTGAAAGGGGGGTGGGGGGAATTATGGTTTAATCCACTACCCACCACCACCCTGCACCCCCCCCCCCCCCCTTCATCCTTATTGTCACAACAAGTATATTGGAACACAAAGGGACAATTATCCCATAGAATAGATCAATGGAGGAATCTTAACAGGATTAGAGGAAAAAGACAAATGTGACTTGTTTAATAATGACTCCAATAGACCAGGATCCTCATTGAAGAGTCTTGTCAAAGATTCAGCAACTTGAATGACTAAGAAGGTATACATACACTACGGCTCAAAGGAATTGATTGGCATAGGGAAAGGGTAAGGGAAGAAAGGGAAGAGCCGCAGTTTTAAACCGCGGTACATTTAGACCAGTTCAGCATGTAACATGACGCTTTAGCCTAAAAAGCATTCATGTTTCATGCTGAACTGGACAAAATATTCCATGATTCAAAACTGTGGCTCCTTCCCTTTCTTCCCTTTCCCTTTCCCTTTCCCTATGCCAATTCCTTTGAGCTGTAGTGTGTGCACACGCACCAACAGTATGCACAGAAACTAAACTGTACATATGTACACTTGCTGCATACCAGACTACCACATTTTGTCTAGAAAACCATCATGTACAATGTACGTTCAGCATATATGTACATAGTGTAGTTAAAATTTAGTGCAGGTTGCCATAATTTATGAAATTTCTCCCACTTCCTGCCTTGCATGCAATAGCAAAAGTCACTACACTTTGTTTACTACTTCCAGTATAATCATATGACATGTTGAAAATATAGTAATACTGGGACCAAAACATTGTCAACATATATGCTGCCTGCATTTTTAAGCATTTGACATTTCGATACTGAGGATAAATAATTGATAATCAAGGTTGAAAGTTAGCCTCAACTCTAATGAACTGCTCAAAATGTATTGAACCGTGTTTCTTCCACATGGCTATGATGCAAACTGCTGTGTACCTGTAGAGTAAGTGTTGCAGAACCTTCACCCCAAGCCATCTGATCAATTCGGTCTATACCACTCAGCAAGGACAGACAATCGAGACAACAGCTCTCATTGATTATTTACATGGCGGTCCTCCGTCTGCTTCATTGTGTCCCGAAGACTTAGATTGTGTTTGCTCCCGGTAAATGAGGTCATTTTGCAAACAAAGAACAATAAAAGCCAATGCGCTGACAGCAAAGATAAAAAACAAGTCATACACAGGTATATTGTACATAGTACAATGTCCATGCACATGCGGAACATCAATTGTTTATGTAGAGCAGTTGGCCATCTTCAATTGGAGATTATAATGGTTCTTGGAGCATTATATCCAAGCAAGAAAATACACAGTACTTAAAAAGAATCTTTGATATCTTGAGTTGAGATAATCGTAGACACTACATTTAACCTTAAAGTAGTTTTGTTCTCCTAAATGCAGACAACCACGTTATGCCAAACGTGGCAAAGAACAACACAAATAATTATGTTCAGTTTGTGAAATACAAAGCTTAAAGATTGTCCGTCCCTTTTGTGAGCTTAAAATTTGAAATCGTCTATCACGATCGTAAATTGAAGAAAGTGTGATTCAAGACCATTTCTAAGAATATAGCATGTTGAAGCTTTCTGTATATATGTAAATATGAATACACAGCTTGCTACACTTCTCTATATGTTTTGCCAATGTTTTGATGGTTTTGTGATGATCTGAAAAAGGGACAGGCTGTCTTTAACGATGATAACTGTGTAAGATTGAAAATAGTGCATGTTGTATATCTTTTTAGTTGACTGAACTTCTGTTTCAATTTTCAACATGTTAGAACTAAGAGTTGACAATTGTACATTCTCATATGTGCCATATGTGATCATTTATATTGTAATGTTCATCTTTAAGTTGCCAGTAAGAGAGTCTGCAGATACTGCTCTGTGCTACAGACAACCCATTATCAAGTAAATTACATACACTACAGCTCAAAGGAATTGGCATAGGGAAAGGGAAAGGGAAGAAAGGGAAGGAGCCAGTTTTAAACCGCGGTATATTTTGTTCAGTTCAGCATGAAACATGATGCTTTTTAGGCTAAATCATCGTGTTTCATGCTGAACTGGACAAAATATACCACGGTTAAAAACTGCCGCTCCTTCCCTTTCTTCCCTTTCAATTTCCCTATGCCAATTCCTTTGAGCTGTTGTGAACATGTGTAAGGGCACCATGAAGTGTTAGTTCTTCCCTTCTGGGTCAAGTTCTTTAATTAAATTTTCTTCTATGCTCTTTAGTTTTTACGCAACTCTCTATCTTAGTCCAGTAGAATGGCAGCATCCTGGATTTCCAGAATATCCATTTATCTTAAAACATTGTACGAAAAGGCATGTTAGTGCATCAAAGTAATTTAGACCCAGTTGGCATGACAACATGCTCCTGTGACATCACACCAAGTTTGATCTCCATAGCACTCACAAAATATATTTGTACACTGTGTCATTTGGAAGCCAATGATTTTAGAGTAGCATTGCTCTCAAAATAGTAAAGACTTCATAAAAATAGACATTCAGCCGTAGAGCAGGCTTTAGAAAAAAAGGATTACGCTCAGGTGCTTCAGATGAATATATCTCGTTGTTCAATCATATCACTAATCTGATTTAAAACTCTTTTAAATCCTTTCCCTAGAAAGGTAACAAAGATAAGAAACATGTAAGTATGAATGCGTGGCAGCTAAACAAATTGGTGTGGGGGTGGGGGGGGGGGGGGGGGGGGGGCTCAGAGAGATTAAACTCTTCCCCCAGTTCCCATTTTCATGTCTCCCTGGTAGATATTGTTTAATACCAGAAGCTAAAAAGGCATTATCTTTTGATACACCAGAAGCTAAAAGACATTATCTTTTAATGCACCAAAAGTTAAAAAGAGATTATCTTTTAATACACCAGAAGCTAAAGTCCTAGTATGGTTGGGCTGGAAACTATGGTATTTGCTAGCGGTAATCTTTCTTCACATTTGGGCAGTTTACACTTGCTCCAGCCAAGCGTAGAGTGAAGTTGCGAGGCAACTAACCCCAAACATACATGTAGCTACAAAGATATTTTGAAACATCCTGCTCTAGAACGGGATTTTTCTAATGTTTTATAAACACTGCAATATTTGGCCAGGGATAAATCATACCATCTGCATGCATTCATACTTGACAGACATGTGGTAAACACACACTCCATGTATGAGCATGGTCTTTTGTTATATGCGAACAACAATTTCAAAGGTTCCTTTGAAATTGTGTTCACCTAACAAAAGACTATATTCATACTGACATGCGCATTACAATGTACTTGGCAAAAATCATCCACAGTGTACGGTATCGTTGGTAGTCAAACCTCATGCGTTTCTTAGACTGGTGTTCAAATAGTACAATTTTTTTTTAAATAAATGAGTCTTTTGCTGATCTGGGCCCTGTTGCATAAAACTTACCATTAATGGTAACTTTGTAACCACTTGAATTTGATTGGCTGTCAAACAGTGTTACCATGGTAGTTACCATTGACAGCAGAGTTACCATTAATAGTAAGTTTTATGCAACGGGGCCCTTGTCTAACATTGTATGGTGTGAAGGAAACTTCAGGGCCTGCCTTTGGGAAGATGATCTACAACAACTATAAAGTATGTAAATCTGATAACAAAGGGCTGGACAAATAGGCAACTGGAATGTACAAAAGGAGATCACAAAGAGGCTTTGTAAAGTCAGGACAATAGCAAGTAAAGTAGCTGGATGATGTGGGGGGTAATCCTGGGCTAAGAGGACTGGAATAGTGCTTCCCATTTTTCTACTACAAGGTTGCGTTACAGGGCATGCAGTGTATTACTCTAACTCTTTTGTACACTTGTATGCACAATGTCTGCAGTGAAACATGTACATTGTATGATGGTTAAAAATCAAAGTATGGTATGATATCAGAGTAATGGTGATTGAACCACTTACTTCTACACCGAACTGTAATGTCATATGAGCAAGTTGTCAAGAGAACTGGTTCAAACTAGCAGTGCTCATAGCAGGGACTCTCAATGGGTGAGCACGACACTAGTTAGCCCGCTAAAGAATGTCTTACAGTGAAGGTCTCACCTGTTTTTTTTACAACAAAAAGACACCACTTTGGTACTCTACTATCACACTTGTATGAGATGGAAAAGGGACAGTTTTTTTATATAAAGAATTGACAGTTTAAGCCTACATTATGAAAGTGACCATGAAGCGGTAGTCACATTCAAACAACTCAGCACGGACCCTTTCCTCATCAGTTTTGTTTCTTTACAAGATCATAATAACCAACACCACAATAATTGAGTATTATCTGGACAGATGGAGGGGAGATGGGTGGGTTGGAGTCTTCGGGAAGGAGGGGGGCATGTACACCGCATCTTTGTAACAGACCGATATACTGACAAATGTATCACTCTGAGCCTAGTAGATAATGCATGCAATACAAGTCATTTCGATTAATATTAGAAAAAATGATACCGCTACAAATGCATATTAAAATATATTTACTATCTAAACATATTTTACTTAATCGAGAAATATTCTTTATCGTGTCTTTTAAAATATTTTTTGCCTCAATATTTTCCGAACGGGAGTTGATTGAAGTAAGCAACTTATTCCATCTATAGGCATATCACTGAGTTTTGAGTTACAGCCGAGCTGTGTGTTTGTCTGCATAATGATGTCGCAGATTCGGATTGGTCTGGGCATGGGCTGAGGCTGAGGGCCAGACTGGCTGCGGGGGCGGGGATCCGGGGTATTATTTAGAATTACAACAATAAAAGCAAATGGGGGATGCCGAGACTCAGTCACCGAGATCGGGATTTCATTGATTAAGGGTTATCAAGTTAAGATCCTGCTTCTTGTTTGGCAAGGTCTTTTACAAGTTTCATACAATTGGAGAATGTGTTAATGAGCTGTATTGCGTCATGCAGCTAGAAAGCGGGCTTTTCACACCTATAGCTTTTCACGGCCATTTAAGTTAGGTCGCATCGCAAAAAGCCCACTTTCCACACCGATAGGGACGAGTGATTTCAGAATTGATGGCTGCTGTATGTTGGCTATTAGATGCGACATGTTCGCGCATGAATGAACCCATTTTTTTCAATCCTCTTTTCTCCCTTTTCGGTGAAACTACACCTCCAAAATCTCATTCATTCTATTCACTTTTTGCTTTGGTTAGGATGGTCCAATTTTGACAAGTTTAAAGCTTAGAACTTACTCTTGAAAGCTAAAGTATGTCAACAAGTGAAAATTCATATTGGCCAACTTTTTGTGGGTTTTGAGCTGGGCAGTCACAAATTATACTTGTTTTCTGTACCAAATAGGTAATAATGAATAACCACAATATCTGAACCCCACAACCATTAAACAAGATTTTTCCAGAGCAGAACTGTACCATATTTGCATCAATATACAGTGCATGTTGGCCTTTACCATACATGGAAAGGAAGGAGGAAATATGATATGGGCTTTAATTCAACATGTTACAGTTGTTTGTTAATATGATTCTACTATGCTGATATGAATCTAATGCTGCACTTTACAAGAATTCAAGTAATCAATGAAACAAACGTCCTTACCATTAGGAAGATCAGTTGAGTTACTTCCTTCAGCATGCAGGCCGTTTTCCTTGGGTGTTGCTCCATCCACCTCCTCCAACTTCAGTACCTGATCATCCTGGTCTGGGAAGTTGAGTCCTTGTGTTTTACTCTCAGGGAACTGCTCATCCAAGAGCACCTTGAAGACATCCAGGACTGTCCGAAGACTCCTGGAGTACTGGGTCAGGACAGGCGCCACCTTGGCACTGCCGGAGATGCCTCTGAGCTCCCTGCGCAGCCTGCCGAATGCCAAGAGGGCATTCTTGTCATTCTCGATCCTGTCTTTCAGGTTCTGGATCAGGTGTGGAAGCTGGTTGGTCATGTTGGACTCCACCGCATTCAGGACGGTCTTGTTCTTGAACAGCCTGTCCTGGATCTCTGCTTCTGTGTAGGTCATGAGGACCTGGTGGTTAGCGGAGGGCATCGAACGATTCGCAAATGATTTCAGAGTGACAGGCTTTGGATTAGAAAGGCACAGCTGTTCTAGCTGCTGGATGGCTGTCTTGTAGGATACGGTTGTCTTTTCAAATTCAATTTTCAATCCATCATGAAGGTTCATAAGTGATCCTGCCACTTTCACCATGCTGTGTTCCCCAATGCCGTGAAGAGCATTGTCCATCATCTGCTTCCGTGCATGGACCACGGATACTATATCTGGCTTGACGAAGAGGACAATGCGGAGGATATTCGTGATGGATTTCTTGGTCTCCTCATTGGATTGCACACTCCCATTGTCCAGCATGGAATCAGCCATGGCTTGGTAACGCACAATATGGAAGACGGTGGCTTCAACGTCGAGCTTCTCCACTGGGAAGTTATCCGGATCCAGGATGAAGAGTTTAGAGTAGAGACTTTCCAGGGCCACCAGGCTCTCCGGGATTCCGTCCAGGAACATCTGCATGGGCAGGTCGTGAAGGATGGACTTGATGGTCACGTTGTTTAGCTGGTTGATGAGCTGCGAGACATCAATAAACTTCTGCTTCTCTATGAGCAGGACGATCTTGCGAAGCGCGAAGGCAGGGTTGAGGTCCTGCGGGTTCCCCAGGGGACTAGGGCCCTGGGAGGAGAAGCTGTGCACCCAGGAGGAATCTCTCCAGGGCCCCTGTCCTACCTGACTGGCAGGCGCAGGGGCTCGACGCTTGGTCCTGCGAGATCTTGGCCCAATACCCATACTGTTGGGTGCAGAGGTGGTGGTACCAGGTGCAGAAGCCATCTTTAGAGTCCATTCACTTCTGTAAAAATGAGCCAAAATAAATTCTAGCAATATAATTTCTACTTACATTTCTTCCTGTTATAAATTATGCTTCACACTTTCTGAACAAGTTTACTGAAACAAGCAATGAGCATTTTTTTTTAATGCAGTCCAACAACATCTTAGGAGAGACTGTCTTTTGTGACAGCCATCTAACTACTACAGCTCGGATTCCTAACTCCCTTAGGTTTATATTTATATCATTCTTCACAGGACTTCAGTCCTGCAAACTTGACTGGCTGAGCCTCAGTCTAAGACATACATTGTAGAGTATACTATAGGTTTAACTGATATTGATGTTTTCTATTGTATTGTACACTTACAGTTATATGTACCAATGTGTGTGTTATTTGTGAGGGGTCCAAACGAAGTTCTTACCTTTGGGTGAAGGATGATAAAAAGTTTGTTTATCAGTCCCCCACTTTCTCCAACAGCTCAGTACTTCTCGAGCCCGTCTGCTCTTTCTCTTCGTGCAAAGCAAACAACAGGCACGGGAGAACTGCGGGCGGAAACGACGGTGAATGCCCGTTGCGCTCCTAACAGTGACTCCGTGTACACACTTGTTGAATCTCTTGCCTTGATGAGGCTTCGCGGATTTCTCTTACACGTCCTCTCGCCTTTGGTAGTTTCTCGGACGTGACAGTGACACAGCAGTGTTCTATTCCATCATATTAATTCATGAAAATGGAAACACGGAGTTATATATCAAGATAATGACGCATATTCGCTCAAGATCCCTCCCGTTCCCGTCATTCGTTAAGCACGTAAGAATCGTTCTGATCTTCTGATCAACGCAGTACACATGCAATATTTGCTGTTGCAGTCGATGCGATTCGACGCTGAGCGTCCTTATCATCCCATTCAAACACACGCAAGCGTGACGGCAAATTCGGCGGACAGATCCTCGATTCTGCATGATCCATATTTTCATTGTAGCGCCATCAAGCGTTTAATACACGACAGGTGTACGATTTATCACTTCTAAATGACCTCCCAACAAATACTTTCTCTGTTCAATTTTATTTTGAGGAAATTCCCGTCGAGACCACCCCCGGCTCGATATAACCAGCCAAATTTACTCTCTTGATCTCTTCCTCTTCTTCTCTTCAATGCACTGCTGAATGAAGGCCTCAGTATCATGTCTCCAATTCTTTCTTTACATCGCATATTTTTACTTGCTGCGAACTTTCCGTTTTAGCTGTTTAGGTACATGTTTCTGATGCATTACTAGTATGCCATTAGCGGGAGAATGCATTGGTCGTACAATGACAGTTTACCTTCATGAAGGACCTTTATCTGCCACTTTTTTCCAATCTTTGATCCTTCTCCTGACTAAGTTTCTTCATTCTTTTTAGTGAGTGTGAAACGCGACAAATGTCGATGTATTCAGATAGTATGTTCCAATTCTATTTCAATAATTATGAGTAGTTTGTGTTCCACTGACAGATTTGCCATATCTTCTTCTTCATCATCCATTTTCTAAACCTTGTAACATACTCTCCATTCCATTGAAGTCGCTATCTATGATGAACATCATCAGTGAGCCGAGATGGTCGAGTTTCTCCCCGATCTTATCGATGCATGTATCTTCCGAGTTGATATTTTTTTTTTAACTGTGAAGAGCTTCAGAGATATGGTATATCACTAAAAATATACCTCACCTTATTGATATGTTGTTGATTTCTTTGTGAAACTTAACAGTAGTTGTGCTTTTCACACTTTTTAAGTGTCCATCATTGTTAACAAGCGTCTGAATACAAAATTCATAATTTGTCACATTTGATTAGGATTGTCGGAAATTAACTCCCACTATGTTAAAACAGGAACAAATCTGATAAAGCTCAAGAACAGAATACAAGCATCTTGGTGAAACAACCCACAGATTATTGACGTTTTAGGCCCATCTCCACGAAATGCGATGACCATACAAGTTCACTCGCTGAAAAGCCCTCATCGTTGAAGTAGATACAGTGGCTCGCATAATGAGTAACAGTCCAGGGCCATGTTGTATATAATTATATTTTCAATCATTGTAACTTACCATCAATGGTAATAACCATGGCAACAGGTCCAAAGATGAGAGCCCATTGGCTGTTGTCATGGTAGTTACCATTGGTGGTAAGTTACAGTAATTGAAAACCTATTGTATGTAACATGGCCCAGGCAGAGGACTACAGCGTGACATGAAGCAATCTTCTCAAAATGACATTGTGTTGGGCCGGGGTTCATGCTGGATTACGGGTTTGGTCATCTATATACCACCACTATCCATAACATTGTATGTGAACTTTTGAATGTGTATCTGTCGCTGATATAGATTCCTTAAACGATTTATACAATTAACGACTAGCCGTAGAACAATGAATTCCTTGATATTGCCAGGCGAAGAGGAGAGAGAGCGAGAAGGAGAGAGGAAATACAAATCTAAAGAGGGGGATGGTGGATAGAGAGAGGAGGAGGAGGAGACATGTATAGAGAAATAGAGACAGAGGGGGCGGAGAGAGGAAGTGGATAGTGAAAGAGAGAGAGAGAGAGAGAGAGAGAGAGCGAGAGAGAGAGAGAGGGGGGGGGGAGAAAGACAGAGACATATGCTTTTTCTTTCTTCCCTTTATTTTTAAAACTTTTTTGGACTCCCAATGCTTTATTATTTTTTTCCTTTATCATCTTTTTTTTTTGTTACCACATCCCTCATTAATTGCATTCTGTCTATACCGCTCTTTCATATTTCTCATGTTTCTCCCCCTTCTTTCTCTCTCTCACTCTTTCCATCTGGCAACCCCTCACACCCCACCCCTTTCATCTCACCCCTCATTCACTACTTCCTCTCTTAACCGCCCGCTCATTTTATTTCTCTCTCTCTCTCTCTCTCTCTCTCTCTCTCTCTCTCTCCGTTTATATTCTTCTCAGAAATAAAGATTTCAAAGAACAAGCAAGCCAGTTCTGTTTATATTTCATACATTTCAACTCATGATTTATTATATCCGCAATATCATATGATGCAATGTGTCACAGTTGTATGCCATTTCTCAGATTATCATAATGCGCTCGACATGTTGTTATTGTTGTGTGTCCTTACTGCTGATGCTGTTGCTATTGTTGTCTCCATGACCGTGTCCTGGCATTGTTGCTTGTGTTTTCAGCTCCCATAACAATATATTGCTTTTATTTGATCGTTTATTAATAGTTTATACGTTTTCTCCTCCAGCATTCCAACTTAAATATAAAGCCAGGTTAACGCGACGCTGGTGACTTCGTGATGATCGCTACTGTCTTTCCATTGTCGTGACAATAGAATCTCCCCATTCTTCATCCACTCTGTATTCGGCAGCCCCCCCCCCCCCCCCCCCCCTCGAGATTAGTTGCTTCCCCCGTCCCAATATCTCCTTGCCCATCTTGCGCATGCGTTTACCTCCTTCTTTTTCCTGCGTGCATATCCTGTGTAAAAGAGTAAATCAAGATGCTGTTATTATAATAAATATAAACAGAACACACGCACAATGAACATCCACGTAACGTATAACAGGCATTCATATTCTTTTCATATGACAATAGAGTATATTCTGTTTTATAAGAATGTTATCTACTCATGACTTATATCATGTCAATGCAGATTGTTTTAAAACCTGAAGAAATCTAGATAATGTTTCATTTTCAAAAAAAAAAAAAAACACGATGTAACTTCCCAAAAAGATGGGTAACCGAACCATTTCTAATGTAACAAAAATACTGTCAGTGACCACCGCGTAATACTCACTGTTTCCGTGTGTGTGTAAATCGTTACCCAGTAAGAGTTGTAAACAGGTTGCGTTATCCGTGCCCTGTGAGGAACTTGACTTCGCCATCACTCGCCTCCTCGTCTTTTTGTTCGATCGTCGTCGCCGTCGCCCTTCACTCACAAAAAAGAAAATGAAAAAGACCTCGTGACCATGTTTCATATGATTTACCCTAATCATCATAATTCTATTGACAGAAAATACTATCTACACGTGGTACAAATCATCGATAAATTACCATTTGATTTCAATAATTGCCATTGATCGTGAATGCCGTCCTTCGTAAGTTGTCGGCATAAAAATAGTTTTATGGAACGGTATGGACAGGACATAACATGGATTTAACATAACCATTTCGTTTTCTATTGGGAAAGAATAATCCTAGCGATCTCCAATCAAATCAACCATTTTCAGTCCCAGTGTATTCTACTCACCAATCATTTTCGTGCCTGTAGTCAGTGGCGAAAGCTCCGCTACGGAATGTTGCCTTCCCCGTCACTGGCCCCACCGTCGAGCCTTTCCCTCCTTCTCATCATTACCCCTTGTCCGAAAGGCCGCACTCCTGGCCTTTCTCTTCGCAGATGCCTCGAAGCCCTCCCACCTCTTTATCCACCATCCCCTCCTCCCCTCCTCCCCCTCCCCCCTTCCCCCTCCCCCCTCCCCCTCCCCCTGCCCTCCTCCTTCTCCGCTATCCATCCCCGCTCCGGGAATAAGCATTTCTTCGCCTCCATTTAAAAGGAAGGCAGCAGACCAAGGCCTTCCACCATTTGTTGCCCTTGATTCGTCTTCTTTCGTCCTCATCCTCCTGTCCCTCCTCCTCCTCCCCCTGTTCGTCCTCCTCCCCATGGTGCACCTCCCCCTCGCTTGCGTCCTCCGCCATCCCCGCTTTGCCCTCCTCCTCCTTCTCAGCTACTTTTCCCTCCCCCTGCCACTCCTTATCCTCCTCGCTTTTCACCTCAATGTCCACCGTTGCCTCGGTCGGCTCTTTCCCGTCCTCCCCCTGGGCCTCCCCCTTCTTCTCCACCTCAGATGCTGCCTCCCCCTCCATCTGGCAACTACCATCCTCGCTCTTCTTCTCTTCCTCCTCCTCCTCCCGCTCCTGCCCCTCCAGAACCTCCTCCATGGGCTCCTCTTTGGCCTCTCCCTTGGCCTCCCCCCTGGTCTCGACCTTGGCCTCCTCCTTGGCCTCCTGCTCCTCCTTGGCCTCCTCTTCCTCCTCCTGCCCCTCCTGCTCCTCCTTTTCCTCCTCCTTGGCGTCCTCCTTGGCGTCTTCCTCGGCGTCCTCCTCGCCTTCCACCTCGGCCTCCTCCTCCTCTTGCTCCTCCCGCTCCTCCTTGGCCTCCTCCGTGGCCTCCTCCTCCTCCTCCAGCCCCTCCTGCTCCTCCTTCTCCTCCTCATTTGCGTCCTCCTTGGCGTCCTCCTTGGCGTCTTCCTCAGCGTCCTCCTCGCCTTCCACCTTCTTATCCTCCCCCTCCCCCACCTCCTCCCCCTGACTTTTCTCCTGCCTCACTGCTGCCTCGTCCTCCGCCACCTCCTCCTTGGCGTCCTCCTCGGCGTCCTCCTCGGCCTCCTCCTTCCCCTTCTCCCCCTGGCTCTCCTCCCCCCAGGCTGCTGTCTCCTCCTCCCCCGCTGCTGTCTCCTCCTCCGTCACCTCCTGCTCCTGCTCCTCCTCCCGCTCCTCCTTGACCTCCTCCTCCCCCTCCTCCGCCTGCTCCGCCTGCTTCGCCCCCTCGCCTTCCTCCTCCTCCTCTTCCTCTTCCACCACCACCTTCCCCGCTGCTGCCTCCTCCCCCTCCTCCTCCGCTGCTTCCTCCTCTTCCTGCTCCTCCCTCTCTTCCCCCTGACCCTCCTCCTCGGCCTCCTTCTCCTGCTCCTCCTCCTCACCGCCTCCCTCTACCTCATCCACCCCCTTCTGCTCCTCCTCCACATCTGCCTCCTCCTCCTTCTCTCCATCCAACCCCTCGTCCGTCTTCTGCGCCCCCTCCCGAAGAAGCCGAACAAGCGAGTTCACCGCCTCCTCATCGATGTTTTCGATGAAGACAAACCAATCGAAATTGAGCCAGTCAATGATTTGAAAGTCCCACATAGGGATAACTCGGGTCGCTGTTAAAAATAATGGATATGCAATCGTATCAATTATTCAAAATAATAAAAAACAAACACTTTTATTAACCATAGGTAGTGTATATTTGTTTCTGATTGATTTCATTTCAGATCTTTACGATTGTCAACATCACGGTGATTCTTATCCTTACTATCAGTAGTAAGGATAACAGTAGTAGTAGTAACAGTAGTAGTAGTAGTAGTAGTAGTAGTAGTAGTAGTAGTAGAGTAGTAGTAGTAGTAGTAGTAGTAGAAGTAGTAGTAATAGCAGTACTAGTAGTAGTGTAGTAGTAGTAGCAGTGTAGTAGTAGTAGCAGCAGTGTAGTAGTAGTAGTAGTAGTAGTAGTAGTAGGAGTAGTAGTAGTAGTAGTAGTAGTAGTAGTAGAAGTAGTAGCAGTGTAGTAGTAGTAGTAGTAGTAGCAGTGTAGTAGTAGTAGTAGTAGTAGCAGTAGTAGTTGTTGTTGTTGTCGTGGTACTAGTCGTAGAGTTATAATAATAATGATAGCACTGGGTAGTAACATGTAATAGTACATGTAATATTATTTTAGTACCGTCATAATTATTACGATGATCATTATCATTATTGTCATTGTTATCATGTTCATAATCTTAATCATCAACACTTTTTTGCATTAATGATGTTGTCATGACTTATTAGCAATAATTGTGATACAAGAAACAAATATTTCACGATAAGATGCCGCTCATAATAATATATACATATAATTAGAGATGTCTGTGCTTTGGAAAAAGGCAGAAAGATCAGCATATGAATAATTAGTCGAAACTCAAATATTTGGCAATGTTTTGCAATCAAAATGTTGAAGGGAATTAACGTATACATATTTTGTGTTCCGTCACTTAAATGTATCTTTTTCATCTAATGTTTTAGTATCCGCAGATCTTCTATCGGCTTTATCCTTCTCTTTCTCTGCCCCTCCCCACTTTCATTAATAATTCAAGCAACTTATGTACATTTTAGAGTGACAGAACAACAGTAAAGAAAATACAAATATCCCCCCCCCCCACACACACACACACACATAGAAAGACATGCGGTACGCGCACACAAGCACCCACAGCTAGTATTAGTAACTTCTTCTATTTCGAATTGATATTATTAATCAAATTTCTAATTTTTATAGGATGTTTTAGCCTCTTAAGTTAACATAGTCATTGTCATATTGAAACTCACGTTCGTCACTCATGATTCTCCTTTAGTCGGCAAGAATTTTCCAATTAAAACAAGAAAGTTGCTAAAAGCTGGTTATCACAATCTCTAGGCTATATTGTGTGAAGCTAGCGCGCGCACACAATGCATAGCGCATAATACATTGATTTGGTTGCCAGGGGAAATCAAAGAGGAGGGCGCATGCGCATGGTTACTATACAGTACGTCATAATGTGCTTCGCGCTGAAATGCGCTTTAGGCCCGAGAGGCTACTTCTAGAGGGAGAGAGCGAGTGAGAGGGGGCGGTGTGTTTGTGTTTGTGTGTGTGTGTGTGTTGTTGGGGTGGGGGTTGAAGTAAAAGGAGGTATGGAATAAGAAGGATGATTTAAACATTAAAGAGATATTAAGCAAAATAAAAAGACTTAAAGGATGGTGGAAACAGAGGGATTTAATTCTTATGGGCAAAGTGCATCTACTAAAAACTTATGCATTGTCGAAATTGAATTTTGTCTCATCTCTTATATTAGTCCTCAAGTGGGTATATGTGGAAAAACAGAAATTAAATTGCAACTTTAGAATGGAAGGATATATTCGTCGGTCCTTCAGGTAAATCTATAGGAGTAAAATTTGTTAATACGTTGATAGTTATGGTAAAATATATTATATTTAAATCTAGAACAGGATCTACTCTTCCCTCATCAAGGAAAATACAACGGGATATTTTGAACTATAGAGAGGAGGAAAAGAAATTGGTAATTAAAAGGGGTAAATTGGGACTACATAAAAGTGGGAATATATTGACATGTTAATTTAATAGACTATGTAGGTTGTTTTATGTAATAACATGTATAATTATTTACAGCATCAAAATAACGGGAAAGGTTAGCTTAATGGACACTATAAGTTATTTATGCAACATATAATTATTTACAAAAATATAATTGGAAAGGTTATATGATACTGCTTTGGTAGGTTATGGAAAGATTTTTTTTTTCTTTTTAACTATGACAGTTGTGAACGCGGGAGTAAAGAGGTGAGCGTGAGCAGGTTGGGGAAGGGAAGGGTGGGGGGTTGAGGTGGGAGGGTTAAAAGGAAGGGTTGGTGTCAGGGAGTTGGGGGGGGGGGGGGGTGGCTGTCCAGATGGGAGTTAGGAATGGTTAGGACTAATTTTCGGGGTGTAATATAGGTTGGGGGATTAGTGGACTTATTTATTTAAAACTTGATTCCGGAAGCTATTCGTTCAGTTTATTTGATTAAACATCGTTATATGATTATAACAATTGAGTAATTATATCTAATATTTCAGCTATTTTATTGTAATTTGTACTTACAAATGCATATATGTATATATAGGCCTATGTCACAGATAATACTTGTACAGATTAATGCTAATTAAATTAACGAAACTCTCCCCATAATTGGCTTACAAATAATTAATCAAACTTAATTACCCTGGAACGACACATGAAGAAAAGGTGAAAAGGAAGACTATTTTATAGATTCCAAATGACAAAGGACTTTTTTAAAACAAATAGATAACTGATCAGCTTCAATGACATGATAAGGAAAAGTAACAACCAGAAACAACAACCTGGTAACAACCAGATAAAAGGCAACAAAGACAATCTACGAAGAAAACCCTACAAAGAACAAAGAAAAACCAACACAGCACCGTCGTGCTGACTTGTGACAAGTTACAGTCCGGAGCTCATTGGAGGTATATTATGCACTTTACCGACTTGAGTCCCACCTCTAGCAACGAAGTTAAGAATGTTAGCAACGAGTGCCTGGCGTCATCTAGATCAATCCCCGATGTGAACTGACTTGAGTGATTGGGTCCCTACAAGTTTTAGGTCGAGATACGATTGCCATGGGTTTCTATACAGCGACTCGCTAGTATCCAGAGTGTTTTGGGCGACGATATCCATCCGCTGAAACACCTAGTTCCTTAAGATTCTAATCTACAAACTGTCCTAAATACCTTAAAATTAGGGTTAGGATAGCCAATTATAGGTCTTAGGTTTAGGGTTAGGGTTGTGCCTAGGTCTTGGTTGCTTTTTTTAAGGTCGAGCCAACGATTCATTTACCTTCAATTGTAAATCCGTCTTTCACACATCCAAATCCAATCAATTATCCAATTCATTATCTCCTCGCCGATCGACGGTTAAAAACCACTAGAACAAAACGCAAAATGATCCTACAAGTTCCTCAAACATTGTTCTCTCCGCGATATTCATCGACGTGATCGAATTGCAATAAACGACAACACAATTTCACTATGACAACATGATTTCCTGGACGATCGCTACGATTCTCGAACTGCCGTTTAGCATACAGTTAACTGCTGGCAGCTACCTTATAGGGCTTTAACACAGGAGTCAATGCAATGGAAAACAAAAGCGCGCATAGCGCGCAATCGCAGTCAACTACAATGAAAAAAGGGCAC
>OZ022584.1:5188723-5228723 GCA_963669155.1 Arbacia lixula | reverse complement strand
AAAGTTTTTTTTTGATTGTTCAAGATTAATGATCCATACAGACAACCCTTCTGAAATAGCTGGCGCTTTCAATGATTTTTTTGTCAATATTGGGCCTAATCTTGCCGAAAAAATCCCTGTTACTGATAAAGAGTTTCATTCATTTTTAGGAGAACGTAACACGCAATCTTTCTTTTTTGTACCAATTGTTGAGGATGAGGTAGAAACAATTGTCTCTAATTTGAAAAACAAAAAAAGTCCTGGTTACGATGGAATCACAAATCTTCTCTTAAAAAGCATAATTCAAGAAATTAATTCTCCTTTAACATATATTTTTAACCAATCTTTATCAAGTGGGAAAGTTCCAGACAAGATGAAAATTGCAAGAGTTGTCCCCATTTTTAAAAAAGGTCAAAAAGATTTCGTAAATAATTATCGTCCTATCTCCCTTTTAACATCATTTTCTAAAATTCTTGAAAGACTTGTTTACAAACGCACTCTTAGGTTTCTTTTGAATTGCCAGGTTTTCACTATACTCCCAGTTTGGTTTCAGAGAAAAACATAGTACTACCCATGCATTACTCAGTTTTATTGACAAGGTAGCCCATGCTATAGATGATGCTTCTCATACCATTGGTGTTTTCCTTGATTTTTCGAAGGCATTCGACACGATAGACCATGAAATTTTACTTTACAAATTAAGTCACTATGGAATCCGTGGGGGGGCTCTTGAATGGTTTAGGGATTATCTAAAGAATAGGAAACAGTACGTTAGCATCAATAGTCATGACTCTCAACTAAAATTGATTTCGTGTGGTGTCCCCCAAGGTTCCCTGTTGGGCCCACTTTTATTTATTTTATATATTAATGACATTCAAAAATCTTCTCAGGTACTCTCTTTTATTTGTTTTGCCGACGACACAAATTTATTTTTTTCACATAACAATCCCATCTTACTTGCTGATACAATGAATAATGAATTACGACTAGTCCAGACTTGGATCCACGCAAACAAACTATCTCTTAATATTGAAAAAAACAACTACATGATCTTTAGTAATTCTTTGAATGCCCTCCCCACTCCTCTTAAAATTAGCGACACTAATCTTCAACAGGTCGATAGTACTAAATTTTTAGGCTTACATATTGATAATGACTTATCTTGGAAAACCCACATTAATTATCTTAGTAAAATTTTGTCCAGAAACACCGGAATTCTCAATAAACTCAAACACTTTTTTCCTAGCCGCATTTTACAAAACATATTCTCAACTTTAATTTCGCCATATCTTAACTATGGGATTCTTGCATGGGGGAATGCTTCAAAATTTTTACTGGACTCTCTTTTTCTTATTCAAAAACGTGCTATTAGAATTGTAAATAACGCTGGCTATTTGTCCCACACAAATGACCTTTTTGCAAGCAATAAAATCTTGAAAATAATAGACTTATTTTACTACAATATCGGTATATTTATGTTCAAATTTTCGAATGGGGAACTTCCAGATGTTTTCTCGCACATGTTTACAAGAAACGATGCTATTCATAATTATCCAACTCGACAGCGCGACGCTTTTCACCTTCCACGTACTCGAACAATTTTTGCAAAGAAAACAATCATGTTTACAGGGCCAATGTTTTGGAATAACCTTCCCCACGAACTTACTCGTTGCATAAAAATATCTTCATTCAAGTGCAATTTAAAGAAACATTTGTTATGTTCATATACCACGCAATAATTTCTTTTAGCCTTTACTCTTTTTTTTTTTGTTCACCACTCACGCTCCGACAGGGACGCTGCCCGGCAGCTTGGTCCGAGCAACCTGCCGAGCTCTTGGAAAAACAAACAAACTGCATGATACTCTTTAGAATTACTAGCCAATTTCCTTGAGCTCGCCGGTGCTCGGCCACGTGGCATGGTTAGGCGTCCTTGCCGGAATGTACATGTAATGTGATTTGCATATATTATAATGAATCCATCTTATGAATGATGTCTTCGTGTACATATTTATACTTATCCATACATATTTAATACTGAGTCAACAGTCGAATTGCCTTCGTAGAAGCTTGAGCATTATCGTATTTCATCCTGACTTCTCCTGATTTGTTTGGTTTTGTTTGTCTATTCCTCGCTCGCACACTTTTCTGTTGTATTGCTGAATTAATCGTACGCCTTTTGATTTTTGATTTTTGTTCTCGATTTGTTTTCATGCTGTTTCTTGAGTTGTTTATGATTTCTTTTGTTCATTTCTTTGGTCAATTTGTTTATCCGTACTCCGAAGTGTTCTTTTAATCCACATTATTTTGGGGTCTATACGATTTACAAGCTTGCTTTAAATAGGCCCCATTCATATTTCTTTACCTATATCCACTGTATGTTTGATATTGACCATTATGTAATATTTTGCATCATTATACTAGTTTTGTTTATGTCAAAGACTGACTATGCTGATGTATTATTGCTTTAATTTTACATGTATTGAACAGAAATATGAATAAATTGAAATTGAAAAATTGAAATGATAAACTTTCGGAGATATTGCGCTTCGAATATCGCACGGTAAAACATCGCACATTCACATCACTGAACCTTGAAACCGGCACCGATAATGTGCGATATCTCCGTCAATCCGACGAGTACAGTGCCGACATCTTCAGTAAATTGCGTCTTGATCATGCTCGTATCAGTGGAGGGAAAAAATGACGGGAAAGTTTTTGCGATCAAAGAGAACATTACGGAAGTACGAACGCAAATTGAAAAACAGTGATATTTCGAACAAAAATGTGCAATTGTCAAATATGTGCACATTTCGTCTAATTTCTCTTCCGAAAATCGTTTATTTTGTTTAGCAATGCACATACACAATAAATCGCACCCTAAGTAGAAATACTCGGGGTCGGTTTCAAGGAGGCCGGTTTGTGGGCTACTCATACATTAAGAGAAAGAAATAGTGATAATGAGAAAGAGAGGGCAGAATAGGGAGATTTATGGAGGAAATAGCACGAGGTAATGTAAGGATTTGAGTAACTATAGAGGCCAATATCCATCACTCTTAGAGCAATAACTATAGCTGATGCATTATATAAAAAATAAATCGAATTCGAACTGAATTCTAATATGTCACATGCTTTCTGAGAAATCTGTTGACAGTTATACACAGTAATACGTGTCCTAATTTCCATTGCTAAGATGCCTAAACGTATTACCTCCAACGATGAGCTTCGGCCTCTACCAGCAAAGACCCCCATTTTATCGTTTTCTAGGCCTATCGCATGCCGTTTCATCTCTCATAAAGCCCTCGTAGTCTTCCTCTGCTATACAAAATCATGTTTAAAAAAAGAGGATTTTTGTGTAATAGCTTAGGTTCAAAAATTCACCACAGACGCATAAAAGGTTTAATGATAAAAAGCCCCCAGACAAACAAAAAAATACACGTAGGTCTAAAGGGTTTTAGGCCTATTAATTATTATTGTGTGTACGTCTATTTATGCTTATGGATGGTGTTATAATGATTTGTGTATTGATTTATGTTCATAGGATTCATAATTGTACAATCAATTGATTGTTTATGATTAATGTAACTATACATTTAATGGAATCACAAAAAGAATTCCTGAAAAACAAAACAAAATGTTAATAGTGGTGGTGGTGGTGGTGGTAGGGGGTGGGACGTGTGTGTGTGTGTGGGGGGGGGGGTGCCCCCCCCCCCTCACACCGTCCTTTCAGCCTGAAGGGTATTGAAGAAAACAGTATAAAATTGCCTCATTGGTTAATAGGACATAATTATATACAATATGTACACAGTATAGGCCTAGTCATACAATATTTATGATATTAGTAGGCTATAAAGTTTAATGATAACATAATATTTACAAGGTTATGTTCCCTAAATGTATAAACAAATTTAGTATTTACATGCAGGTAATTTAGTAATCAACTGATTAATTTAAGGCACTGAATGGATCACTTAGTTTAGAGTCAGATTCATCACTCTTCTTTGTTTATTTTTTGATTTACACTTCCAGTATTGCAGTATAAGCAGTGATAATTCTTCGTCGTATGTACAATTATTTACAAAATATCAATTTAAATGATAATGCTCCAGCATTTTGATAGCTTCAACAATGTCGACAAGGAGAATGAAACAATTTATGCATTTTAAAAGTGTCCAGCCATTTTCAAAAGTAATTATCTAGAAATTTCGTTCAAGTCATATATCCAGGTGATGACGATGATGCAATCGCGCCAAAAAAAATCCCCTTTTCATATTGTTACACTGGAAAGATCAGTGACTGTAACTGTGTAAATCCAGCTTGATTACAGTATTGGCCTGGGCGCGGCGCGGAAAAAAATACGATACGGTACACACACACGGATTCACACACGCGTACGTAATTTCTGCGTAAAATTACGTTTGTCAGTATTTCTGCGTATATACCACACATTTAGGCTTAAAGCATGAAAACTTGTACAATTTGTTCGCAGCAACCAACCTCTAATTCACTTCGATGAAGCAAAATGAGGCGTGTTTTATTAGAGCTAGACCACTATTATTCCTTTGCTAAAACGCGCAACTAGCTAGCTGATATCACTGCACCCTTGTCCCTACTAAACTGACTGTAACTAGAAATGTCCAATTCGGCGGCAGTCTCACTATTTTTGAACGTTCAATTGATGTCGTACTTGCGATGAAATTAGCTGCAGAATTTCCGCTTTTGACGTTAGGTAAATAACGTGTTCAATACGTTGCCCTAGCTCCGGCGAGTCTGAGCTGAGCTTGCCTTTGGGACGGGTGGCCCTTTTCCGAGCTGCCTGAAGACAAGTTGGACAGTGCGGCAGGGCGAGTGCAGCTCACCATCACCGACACCGTATTCTGGTCTCCTCCTCCTCAAGACCCGCCTCAAGGATCAAGTTTAAAGTTAAACCCTGCACTTAGCATTAGCTATTTTCAGATGAGCCGAAGCACCTTTGAAAAAAATTCAACTTAGTGCTTTAACATAGCGAGATGTACAATGTCATCGCAAGTGATGATGATTCAGATTTATCAGATTTTGAAATTGAAGTTGAGAGACCGACATGGAGCAGGAAGGAGAAGAAGAAGAAGAGGGAAGATCAACGGCAAGGTGATCAGCTTTACAAACAACACGGTCATGGCAGAGTGACGCTGAACAAGAAGGGGTTGGGTGTGGCTGATGTTAGAAGACACAAGGACATAAAGAAGGTGAGTGAAAAATGCTGTTCAATTCGTCCAAAAAAGTGATTTCTAGGTCTGCATTACATGACGCCCATTTACTTTAGCTAGCTAGGCCCTAGCCTAGCCGGCCTAGCCTTGGGACTGCTATGCGCCTAGCTACCCGTGACAAGTCACGAAGGTTGCCATGGATACACTAATGAACTAGCCCTCAAATTTCTTCTCCAGGTTGTTTTCTGTGTCAAAATCAGTGATTTAGGCAGGAAGTGTATATTTTTGCCTGTTAACTTTTCCTGGCTCTTTGAGTCTTAAACAATCTCATCCGCTATCGATATGAAGCCTGTCGCTATCGGCACTAGTTCATAAGTGTGTCCACGGCAGCCTACGCGGCTAGCCACGGGTAGCTAGCCGTGTAACAGTACTGGGGCTAGGGCCTAAATGGGCGCTAATGTACACCTAGAATTCACCTTTTTGGACGAATTCAACGGCAAAAGAGTTGTCTAGGGTTATGGTCAGGTTTAGGGTTAGGGTCAGGGTAAGCTTGAGGCTTCAAATTAATAAAATAAGTGCCAAAGTATGGATACACTTACACTCCAGCTCAGTGGAATTGGCATCGGGAAAGGGAAGAAATGGAAGGAGCCACAGTTTTAAACCGCAGTATGTTGTCTAGCTCAGCATGAAACACGATGCTTTAGCCTAAAAAGCATCATATTTCATGCTGAACTGCGGCTCCTTCCCTTTCTTCCCTGTCTCTTACCCTATGCCAATTCCGTTGAGCTGGAGTGTATGTCACTCTTTGAAGTGCTTAACTACAACACACTTAATAGTGCAACAATTCCAAATTAAAGACAGCTGGTATGTTTTTGCAAAAATCATGAAACTCTGCAGAAGTCAGCGGTATGTACCCTAATGATTGTGTAACGAACCTAGTCAAGTTCGCTATTTTAACTCTTTGAGGCCACCATAGGTTATTGGCGATTTTCTATCGACCCCTATTTGTCAAGCATTTATATAGTCTTCCAAGACAGCTGTCTACATGTACTTAGGACCTACCACGTATAGTCAAGGTATGAGCCCCAGTGCCCTAATTAGGGACGTCTGGTACTTAGCCTAGGTTTTGTTAACGATATTCAAGTGTGTAAGGGACACGTGCGAATTTGTGTGGAAATGACGCGTTCAGCTGCCGTGCGGCTTCGCGCATTACAGTTCATACGGAAGTTGATATATGACGTCATTCGTGGTTTACCGAATCTTTCAGAGTTATGGTCGTTGTATTTAATGTCTCGAAAAGAGAAACTTAACCAATATAATCCTTTTATCACTTAGTCTTATTATGTGAGGACGTGAATTACCCGTCGAATAAGATAGTTAAAGTAACCAGAGGCTTACTACTCTTTCACATATTAAGCGATTTATGATGAACATTTTGTGAAGTAACGCTTAAAACGGATTCGCCTGCACAGACCGTGCGCGCGTAGTTGCGGATCTCATTTGCATATAAATTTTGTGCATTTGAATCCTTCCTTAAAATGATTTTACAGCAAAAGTCCGATAAAACGTGGACTTGTCACTTTACAAATGGTTTTATTCTGTGGCAAATGTAATTCTCTTTAAGACGAGATATGTCACTTTATCTGAGACTTTGTGGTTGTGGACAAATACGTGATTTTATGGTGATTTCACACTTTGGCGCGAACTCTCGTTCCATGTACGTTGAGTGCGCGCGTAGCCGCATTAAGCGTTACGTACGGTTGTGCGTGCGTTGGATGGCTTTCTCCAACGTTCGCACAAAGTAATTAAGTATAGGGCATTTCGCTCAGTTAGGAAGGGTCCACGGAGGTTCACTCCGTACGCAGAATTCTCCCTGCGTCTTACATAGACTTTCTATGTCATATAAACCTACTGCGTGTACAAGGTACTGTGCACTGGTCTATCAGTCATGTTCATTATGTAAGAAGTATCTTTTCCTCATAAAGTCGTAGTAAATTTTCGCCTTATAAATTTTTGCCCTTATGAATTTTCGCCCTTGCCAGTTCAGTTATAGTATAAGAAGTATATGGTTGCTGGCTAAGACAAGCATCATTATGATTAAGATTATCTATAACAGTGGCGAACAGTTTATTTCTGGATATATGTATATGTCATGAATTAAAAGTTATATCCTGTTTGGAGTTGAACTCGGGACTTTGAGTGCAAAAACAACTTGTGTTCTTGTCCAAGTAAGTAATGCATATATACACACCTTTTATTTCAACTACTTCCTTTTCCTCCTCCTTGTGATCTCTTCTCTTCACTGTCATATATTTTGACAAAACAACCCACATACTTAATTCTATATAAAGCATCCCATCTTTAATTTTCAACACTGGTTGACATTTTAACTCCGTCTGTGTATTTACCGCTCGGCACTTGGTATTATTAAACATCATGGCCACGGGGTTAAGATCTAAGACACAACACCGTCCAGCCAGTCCTATTATTTATTGTGACGCCGTCTCCCCTGGGATGCCACGCGCTTCTACTACGTCCGAAGTCCCAAAACAACAACAACACGAACCTAGTAGTAGTGCGTCCTACTCTCTCGAATCACACGCCATCTCCGACTCGGTCGAGACTAATACCACCACCACTCAGAGAGTAGTTAAACACGACGACGACGGCCGTCACAATAATGTGTATGAAATTGCACAGTCAAAGCTTCACAAACATCTCAGGAAAAGTGAAAAACTATCCTTGTTAACTTTTTTAAGATCAAGCTATCATTAAGATTAAGGTAACTTTGTGGCAGAATTTATATTATACTAATATGTTCATCATCAGGAGTGTAAGAGATTCAATCTCATTCATGGATGTGGAGAAACCCTTTTTAGTAATTAATTTTCTGTACTGTTTTTGTTTACAGGAATTAGGTAGATGTAACAAACCAAGGAAGGGGCTGCAGCAGTGTAAAGTGAGGCCACGTGTCATATCGGACCAGCCAAACTCCATTGGCGCTCAGAAGGAGAACACCAATCTGAATCGTAATGTTTTCAATTGCGTCCAAGGAGACCCAAACTGTGCTTCAGAGAACATTCAACTGGGCAGAGCAAGTATTCCAGTTCGGTTAAGAGTGGGATTAGATGTTAACCTCAATATCAAATTGGTTTCTACTCCCCGAGGCAGAAGCGAAGAAGCAGTGTCACTGACTAGTCCAAAAAAGAGAAAACAATTTTACATGTCTACTCCTTCTTCAGGATCACAGTCTTCGGACAGTGATGTAGTGCAGGTGGTCAGTCCAAGGAAGAAAGCCAGACAAGTGAACAGCTCTCCCTTGCTTGTACTTGATAGTTTCGAGGATTGTGATTGGACGGATAGGACCAAAGCAAAGAGGGCTGCGCATCAGCAGTCTAGTGACTCGGATGTTATTTGTATTGATTCTGACTCGGATCTTGAGGAGATCAGCACCAGTGGTCCTGTAGGGAATGTTCCTCTGCCACCTCTTAAGATTGATCCTTCAGAGCGCTATGTTCACGAACCAGGAGACAACTCCGATTCAGATGTTAGTGACCTTCCAGAAATTGACATACAATCCTCAGATACATTGTTTGAATCGTCAGGTGTTGACAGATTTCAGTGTTTGCAGAGTTGGAATGATCAAATACAGGCTCTAAGAACAAACCATACAGATACATGTACATTGACAGGAACTGCTGAAGGAACTGAAGAATCATTTCTGGTTAGTGACAGATATAAAGTGAAGGTGAAAGAGGAAGAGTGTGTCTATGCACAGGAATGTCATCAGGACAGAACTCCTACATCCTTGGCTAGCAATGACAGACTTAGAAACAAATCTGGCGAGTCTGTAGACTACTCGGCGAATGAGACGGCGGTCGATGCATGCTGGCAAGCTCTCTTCTCAGCTCCATGTGACATGAAGCCTGCAGACCAGTCTGTGAGAAAGAAGAGTCAGAACCATTGCGTCAGCCATACGTTCAGTCGCTACAAACAGAACACCATCTCCAGTTGCCAAGAGGAAGGCTTCAGGCATGTTGCTGTAGCCATGGCCAAAGTCTTCACCACCACAGCTCACAAACCTTGCCCAAAACTCCTGCAGGAACTTCTGCATGAAAACCTGAAGACTTGCAGCAGCAACTTCACAGAGGGATCTGCGGCCTACCATTGCCTCAAGCACATCCAAAGGCTTCATCATCCAACGGCCCAGGATCTGCCCATAGAGTGGAGACACATTCAATGCCTTGTAGAATCCCTCATCACTTCTGTTCCATCCACTACCCAACCAGGCGTCCTCAAATGGCACCTTGACCTTCACTGTTTGAAATATCTGGTGTCTGTCTTTGAGGATGATATAGAACGAAAAACAAGGTGGGGTACGCTGCGGAAGTCATTTTTGACAACTCTCCTAAACCCAGAGTCCTGTAGAGGGCAGTGCCAGGAGGTCATCAGGTGGCTAGGGAAACTAGTCTCGTTGGTGGAACCTTCAAGTCCTCAAAGACACGCATGTTTAGACCCATCAGATTCCCACGGACAGAACACCTCACCACCAGTCTCCTGTGGATGTCAGGAGGAACTCTGCCATCAGAACTGTGTTCTACCTGCACTCCAGAAGCTTCTGGAAATGAGCTTTAGGTTGACGACATCCTGGAATCAGAGGGAATATGTTGTGAAGGTTGTGGATGAACTGAACACACCATCTCTGCGGGGGGTTCGACAGATTCAGCTTCTAATTGAGGTATGTTTATAGTCAAATATTACATTTACATGCAAAACAGTAAGTTTATAATGCAGGAAATCTGAACAAAGGTAACAAAAACAATTTGTTTTCATTAACACAGTTTGTATGTCTAGCTGATGTGTAATATGTACTTATGATTGAAACAGTAAGCATAGTCACCGACATAATCATGAATAATCATTGTGCAATGTAAAGTTTAAGAGGAAATTACATTTTACAGGGCTTTTGTCTGTAGTTATCATTCACTTCTACTAAAATTGTATCTGTGAAGCAAACTTCCACTTTCTTGATCTCTGAATGAAATATGAATTGGTGCTTTTTTGGAGTTTGTTGAACTTGTTTGGAAGAATGCACAAAAAGAATATAAAGAAAAAACTGTAATGAATTTCCACATGGAAATCTTTTTCACAGACTTTCACAATTTGACCATGATGTGTTTCCTGTGTGTTTCCTGTCATAGACGATACAACCAGATCTCTTGCGTCTCAGGCTTGCTGATCGTGTTTTCCATTCGCACTTCGAAACGGACATCCTGCCTCAAGGCACCAGCTGGCGAGAGAGCGTCTCGATTTCTCGCATTGTCAACGAGTATTTCTTCTATGTGCCAAAAATTATCACAGTTGGTCTGGGAGGACTGGATGATGATGAAGGTGAGGTGGTGGAAGGGAAGGAGAAGGCTTGGACGAGAGAGGAGGAGGTAGAGGAGATGGTGTACCTGCTCCTTGTTCTTCTGCAGAGCTTCCTCAAGTGTTACGCTGGTGAGTCTTATTACTATGGATGGCCAGAGACATTTGTTTCAATTACAACTGCATTGTCAATCATTCTATCCAATTTTCCAAAGGTCAACGTTCAGGTCATCTGGACTTAAATTCTATGTAAATGTGGCTTGATCATCATTCTAGAAAGACAGAGTAAATCCCTTTTAAAAATTGAAAGCCAAAATCTTGAATCTCTAAAACTACTACAATAGTGTGAAATTGCAATTTAAGTAAAATGTTACCACTGCATTAACAGTATGCAATTATGCATATTATTAAAGGCATTGGTGATCCTAATGTGAAGTTTTGTCAAAAGCTGATAAATGAAAGAAAAAGTTGGTCACAAGTCTGAGTGTATTTGGACAAGAATTTAAAAAGTCATTAATTTGGAATGTTGAAAACTTGTGATTGAGAATGTAAACTCCAGCTCAAAGGAATTGGCATAGGGAAAGGGAAAGGGAAGAAAGGGAAGGAGCCGCAGTTTTAAACCGCGTTATATTTTGTCCAGTTCAGCATGAAACATGCTTTTTAGTCTAAAGCATCGTGTTTCATACTAAACTGGGCAAAATATACCACGGTTTAAAACTGCGGCTCCTTCCCTTTCTTCCCTTTACCTTTCCCTATGCTAATTCCTTTGAGCTGTAATGTAGTGTTGTGCTTGGACACGTCTTTCTTTGTTCTCTACGCTATTTGTTCTTGTATCTTTTGACAACAACATTACCTTTCAAACTTGAGGCTAGCAGGTTAGCCTCTCTTAGAGTGTGGTTACAACCAGAATCAGAACCAGAAACCAACATAACAATGGGTGGGATGATACAGTTTTGGTATGTTGCCTTTCTAAAGTGGGGTGGAGGTGTTTAGTTGATGCAAATTGTGACTGAAGATATCAAGGTCCCACGTTCATGCCCATCCGTGGCACACATGTTCAGTAGCAAAAATACTTAATCCACATTGCAGATCTCCAACCAGGTGTATGATTGGGTACCACACAGGAATCATATGAATGCGCCTTAAAGGCTGCCATAATTCAGAATGATCCCTTGGGATAAGACACAGATAAGTCACACAGATTTACAAGCATGCGATGACTGCGGTTATGGTATTGTGACGGTGATACTGTTTCATATTAAGTGCTTTATAAAAACTGTATTATCATTATTATTATTATGTACCAGAATATGTCATAATCTGTAATTTTGGGGGTGTTTTTACTACTTTAAATTACACAGACTGCAGAGTTAGCAGTGAGGGGATAAAGCCGGGTGCATCCCTATCGCCAGACCTGTTTACATCAAGAAGGACGCTTTCTGAGGAGGATCAGATCTGTGTCTTGGAGATTGGAGAGCATGTCGACCGGCTCAGGGGTCATGTAAGGTCGCTGTGTCATGGACAGATCAGTGTAATGACCAGACTGTACATAAACCAGATGAGTACACTGTATGAGTGGATGTGCATCTACTGTGGGGCATCCTAATGTGTTTAGACGCATGCCAAAAGATGGATTGACTTGAAGTAAGGACAATGTGTTAGAATCAGTGTGCTAAAAATGGTAGATTGATTTGAATTTAGGTCACTTTGCTAGAGTCGGACTGCTGCAACAACCAGACTGTACATAAACCAGATGAGCACACTGTATGAGTGGTTGACAGTATATCTATGTGTTGTCTATTTTAGAAACTTGCTGAAAGTTGTTTGCCCTCAAATGATCCACATTTGGAGTAATTAGTAATTAAATCGCAAATCTTCAAATTGTTCGGCCCGAACATTTTACTTTTCTCTCATTTAATTGCCAGTTACTCCAAATGTGAATCATGTGAGGGCAAATGACTTTCAGCAAGTTTCTAAAATGGACAATACATGAATTTAAGACCATTGGCACGAAGATTGCTAACACCTATCCTGACTCTCAACTTATTGTTCTGGTTGAGTGAGCACTCATCCCTCTAGATTTTGAAACTTTTAAAAACCCTTTATTTTGGTGAAAAAATAAAACTGGATATTTTGACAAAGATGTAACATGACCTGTTATGTAAACATAAGAAATCATTTTCGTGCCATGGTTGAGTGAAAAAAACTTTAAAAATTGCACAATAAATGCCAGAATGTATTGTTAAAATGGCAGAAACAATTACTCTCGTGACTTACTTTTTTTGTGTGTTTAGATGAGCACACTTTACAAGTGTATGTTTATCTATTCTGGGCCACCTTAATGTTTTCAGACACATGTATGGTAAAACGTGGAAAGGCTCGAAGTAAGGTAATAATGGCACATTGCTTCCTCAAAATGGCAGTCTTCTTGTCATTAAAACATTCATAACTTCTTGATAACTTATCAGATTTTCCTCAAACTTGTTTTGCTGTGCTCCTCAGAGCTTCTACTAATACATGAAAGGATAAAAAAAAAGTGTGTCAAATGTAGATATTGTCATTTTTATCCATTCTGAGCTATACATGAAATATTGTACACCTTCATGTACTTGATATTTCTGTCTGGAAAGATGATATTTCTGTAACCATACTATTTTGTAAATTGCATTGTACAATATTTCTACTAACAGTTTTGTAACATTTTATACAAATTACCAATACATGTATACATGTATTCTGAAGTTGATTTGTAAATACATGTATGTTATCTTCTCTATGTCACGATTGCCTTTTCTACATTATGATATCTCATCAGCTCTGTATGCTACATATTGGGATCAAGCTGATCATAATTAATAGTTTCCCCCAGGTTTTAGCTCTGTAGCTCAAAGGAATTGATGAACTTCAATATCATACAGTATGCAATGAAGTATGATCTGTCCATCCATAATGCTTTGTCTCATTATTTCTCACTGTCCATTCCGTCTGCTTTAATATGCCACATTCAGTCTATACACCATTGATATACAAAAGTCATAATAGACTTTCATCTTGTCTGTCATGGAAAGAGTTGACTGGTACATGTACTTCTGCTTGTTTTCTTATTGATTTTTTTTTATGAAGATTGTTGGAAGCTTCACCCCAAATACTTCTTATTTCTGACAGAGTCTTCATTCAGACTCAATAACTTTTCTTTTTCCTTTTTATTTTAATGCTCAATGTGATTTGATATGTTGATAATGCTGTATTTTGTACTTTTCTCAGTCTGTATCTTATAGTATTTTAGTGGATTTTTGTTTTGATACTATGATTTACATGTATTTCAGTACTTGTTTGCACATTCATTTTCAGGAATAACAAACTATTATTTTAATTTTCAGGAACAACAAGCAATATTTTTCTTTCATTTCGTAGAATTACCAGAAAGATTACAAGATAAGAATGTTTTGTGTCAAAAATGATTATGTATTATATATGCTTCGTCCAATATAGTGTGGATTTCTACCTTGCAATGCATCAAAAAGCTCTTGTGAGAACTTATTTTCTTGATCTATAAATAAAGTACATTTTAGAGTCCAGTGCACAGCATGAATTATTGTTTCATGTATAAGGCTTCAGAAATAGGCCCCGCTAATCCCTCCCTCTCACTGTTGTAGTCATTTATGCAAAACGTTGGTGTCCTATCCTGTTCCACCGCGTGTCCAGCACAGGTATAGACCGACAAAAGGTGACATTCTACCCTTTTGAGCTGTGCGTAAAATGTTTTTAAAAATTTGCCAGATTGTGATTTCATTGATTTCTATGTTAGAACCTGAGGTAGCAAACTCAAACCGCTGTATGTTATGTCTTCATATCGAGTGCTGATGCAATTTTTTTTTCAAAAATGAAATGCACTGCAACATGTAATACTGAGAAGAATAGAAGTTCCAAGCTTGCTACATTCCTTCCTTATAAGCATTAACACTTATGTGATATGTGTGTTATTTTTCAGCATTAATGTACAAGCTCTATATTATACCAAGCAAAGTGATGTGATCAAGACCCAAATCTGGGGTGGTATTCTAAAAACCCTCGAATGTAAAAATGTTATCAGCCTAAGATGAAAATGTCCCGTAAATAGTTTTTCTATGCTATTCCAAATACATTTTAGGTAAATTTTACCAATACAATGAGGGCATGAACTGTGCTCTACTCACTCAGACAGCCAGTAATGGACATCCTTTCACATCTGTAGCATATATTATCACCATCAAGATGATGGTGTGATGTCATGACACTGACAATGTGCATTATGTCCATCAGTGGACCTCATTGCAAAAGGTGTGTTTAATTAACAAAAGGTTAATGGAAAAGAACCGGTGTAGGTGTGTGCGTCTGGAGATTAACTTGCTGTGGAGCAGTTTTATCTTTCTTCCTCACTTTTTTTTCTTCAGAATACTAAATTAGCTTATTTGCATAAAAAAGTTATCTCTGAGGTTCATTAACAAAAACATTGTACCTGTAGCTCATTTGAATAAAAATGTTTATTGTTTATCCTAACTTGGCTTTTCGGAATATCAAAAGATAACATTTTTCCTTACTCCCTGAGATTCTTTTTCCCAAAATCGTTTTTGGAATACCCTCTTGGAAAAGTGACTTTGCTGTTGTTTTTGTGTTATTGACATTATCGCTAGTTTCAAATGTTAGTTTCCTTGGATGTCTGATGTATTACCAAGCATGCTGGAATTACTGAGACGAATCTTACACGGGAGCTGCATATGAAACCTTATCATCTTGTTTAATGTGCACTCTACATGTTATTAAAAAATTTAGAAATTATTTTTTTAAAAATGTATGCTTTTACCTTTAAAGAAAAACATCCGTAACTATAAATAATTTTGGATAGAGCTTAATTTTGTACTTTGTCATTTGTTGGTACTTTTATATGTGTGTGGATGTTTCTAAACATACCTTTAGTACGGATGGGAAGCAATAATTTTGTTGATAAAACAGCAAATCTGTGTAAAGATGATTGTTTACAGTTTGATGCCCTCTTGTGCATACTCTCCAAATTTTCAGATATTAGATCATAAGAATGCGAATTTGCTGAATAGTATTGGAAGAAGTAGCTATGACTGGTACACATGTTTTAGACATAAGTATATCATGATCTGTAAATGGTTTTAATGCGAAATTGAAGCCATAGAAAGAAGGCCTACATTATATACTATATACATGTAGCATTCGGTTCGTGTGATTTGGCATGCATTCTATTTTTTTTTTTTAGCTGTGAGACATAACCAGTCGAAGAGTTGATATTAGAATATGGCATCATTTGTTGAATTTGTCTATGTCATAAGTCACATAGTTTATGGTGTATGGGACTGAGATGATTAATACAAGTAGCCAGTGATAGCCCAGTGGTCATGTCACTGCCCAGCAAGCAGTAGGTGTAGGGTTCAGATCACTGCCTGGTCTTTTATCCATGCTTGTGTTTATTACAGATTGATTAATCTTATTTTTCACAGAGAGTCCCGGTGAAGCAAAGGTGATAGAGTATGGTGCTCACTGGAATTAGGGAGAAAGAAATTGGATGCAAAGTAGAATAAGAAAATGAACAGTATGTGCAAAGGTATCAACAGTTTTTTCTTTTTAACAAGTGAGGAATTTCTTTCAAATATAAAATCCTGTGGAAGTATAAGGATGTGTACATAGTAAAAATGCACTTGCAACTGCTAAGTGTGCTGCATGTTTGAACGGTCTTTCTGGAATATGTCTATATTGGAGCCTCGTTTGTACATGCAATTTGTATGATGTTCATTTGAAATACATGTATTTATAAATAGGAAAAGCAATAAAAAAATTGTACTACCATTCAGAAAAATACAATGTGTGAATCAACCCCCTTTTTGATTAATGGCGTTGTGTAGATGCGACATGTGTGGATGTGACATGCGTGACCTGTTATTACATGTACAATTAAATGTTTTTAATATTTTAATATGCAGGATTTGTACATGTATTTTATAACATGAAAAACAGGGTAGCCCTTTTGCAGGTCAAAAAATAAACACAAATAAAAACCACAGAAAATGGAACAAAACACTAAAGAACTAATTCCCTCCCAAATGTAGAACTGAAAACTGACTATGAGCATGATTAAAATTAATTAATGAACTTATGATTCAACTTCTGTTTTGGGCGGGTCGTGCCGCACCTCTGCGATTCCTGTAGCCTAGAGACAAAAGACCACAATCCGCACACATCGCAGTTTTCTGCTCCAAAATGTGCGCATAGAGGTCAGTGATTATCTATGGTAACGCGCAATAGAGTACCAAAGTGGTGTCGTCATAATTATGAGCATGTTGTTAAGACAATTGGCACTAAACAAACTCATTCCAGTGAGAGGTTTAGCGGTCCAATACATGTATTGTCTATCGGACTGGTGTCGGGCATTCACAATTACAGTCCCCGTTGTGATCACTGCTGCTTGCTCTACCTTCATTGCTTAGAACCAGTCACACTTCGGTACTCTATACAGTATATCAATGTAGATTATGGTCTGTGCATTTCAGAATGGGCTTCAGTTTCCTTTCTTAAAGGGATAGTCCACCCTAAAATTAAGTTTGTTTCAATAAATTAAAGTAGACACATGAAAGAAACATATAAGTGAAGGTTTGATGAAAGTCCACCAAAGGATAAGAAAGTTATGATGTTTAAAAGTTTTTATTTTGTGACGTCACGTACAAGGTGCTCTCCCATCTGTTGCGTACAATTTTTTTGGAAAATTTGCATTTTCTCAAAAAGATATGCATCCTTTCACCTGGGTAATTGATACATCATTAGAAATACATTATTACACACATGCCTGTACCAAAAAAAAAAAAATTGTTGTCAAAAACAGAAAAAGAGTAATTTATGTAATTCTTTTATACACAACATATGGCCAGAGAGCACCTCGCACATGACGTCACAAAATTTCAAAAATTTCAAAAGATCATGACTTTCTTATCTCTTGACAGATTTTCGTCAAATCTGTTTCTTTCATGTTTCTGCTTTTATTGAAACCATCTTATATTCAGGGTGATCTATCCCTTTAATTCTCCTACCATGCTGTACAACTCTCATTGTGCAACTTGTTAACTCTTTGTACGTTTCGTTCGCATCAATGCACAACCGTGGACACGTTTCGTTCGCAATTTTGCACAGAACACACGTAGGTGAATGGAAATGGAGATATGTGCGTACTGCGTACCGTACCACTGTTCGGTACTATTGCTCGCGATCGTCACTGTAATAGTCTTTCCGCTCGTTCGCGTTGCAGCATAGGGTTACATAGAAGATTTCGGAGAATTTTGATCATTTTGTTTCGGTATTTTTCCATCTTGTACAGTACAGTACAGAAGAAAATCACACAAGTTCCTTGTTATTGTACTGTGATTATGTGGGTGCGTGTACATGTACGCATTGTAGGCGATCTCTTTGTATTACAACACAAAGAGCTCCTAGAGTCCTAACCAAGCTAAATTCTTGGCCATACAGGCTTTTCTATGCACATCCTGTATCGAACTTTCTTCTTTTCAAAACTTATTGATTTTGATATCAATAGAAAGGTCGTGGTCTTAGTGGGTGCGTGTACATGTACGCATTGTAGGCGATCTCTTTGTATTACAACACAAAGAGCTCCTAGAGTCCTAATCAAGCCAAATTCTTGGCCATACAGGCTTTTCTATGCACTTCCTGCATCGAACTTTCTTCTTTTCAAAACTTATTGATTTTAATATCAATAGAAACGTCATGGTCTTAGCAAAATAACTGTAATAATTTCCCTGCAATTTACAGCAAATGAAGAGTCCAACATATCATTTACATTAGCACTACTGAAAACATTGACATTTTGTTTCAAATGTTCTGCACAAGTAAAGCCCTGTGATACAGTAGCTCCTCAACTGCCAGACAAAATACATATGAGTGGAAAGCCCATGAAATTCTCTATATCTTATATGTACACTAATTTTCCTCACGACAATGTAATAAAAAGTTATAGCCCTTGAAAGCTACTACTCCGACAAGAGTTCATTGGAATATGCGCACACTCAAATTAATGCAACGCACATGGGGTTCACAGGTGAACGCACAAAGAGTTAAATTAAGTTTGTACAGTTTCTATGAACCTTTCTTCAACTGCAATCAATATATGTATGCTGTATCAATAATTATAGTATTATCTAGTACAAATGCTGTTAGATTAATGTCAAGTACAGGGTATATTTGCCACCTGTCCCTAAATTTCTCTGTGACTAAAGATGATTGTCAGAATAGTGGGGAAACAGAAGCTTTCAAGGAGACAAAATTTACCACAGGTACACCAAGGTCCTATTTTGAAAACAAGGAAAATGCCCATGAACAAAACAATGTATATTTAGATGTATATTTTATTGAATATTTTCCTTGTAAATTGTACATACAAATACAGTAGCTATATCAGATAACAAAAGAAGTTGGAAATTGAAAGACAATTTTGTGAATACAAGTGAAGTAATTCGAAAGCATCAGGTACAAAAAAGGCTTGGAGGTGAAAATGCACAGAGGCAATTGCTATGACAATGGATGATTTCTACATTGACTGACACTGTGTAATGACTCAAGTACATATGGACTGGCCTTGAGAAATGTATTGCCTGATCATTATAAATGTTCCTTGTAAAAAAATGTAGCACTGATTTTGGTACACAGATTTCTATTCAAATATGTGCATGGCCGAGACTGCCCATACCTATGGTCTTGTAACACACACTGTAACATGCAGAGCTGGTGTTTGGTAAACATATGGTCATACAATTCTTTAGTCTACTTTAAGACTGATAAACATTACACCGAGAATGTTGCCTCACAAAACCCAGAACATTTTTTCCTGCATTAATGAGTCTGTTGAGATGCTCAAGTTAGCACGATGAACATGCATGGTCTTTTGTTTTGCGGACAAAATTTAAAAGGATCGACCCTTTGAAATTTTGTCCGCATAACAAAAGATTATGTTCATAGTGTGGGTACAGGTATTGTCCCAGTTTCATGAAAATTTATCATGGTTTCTTGTGATTTATGAGAAACAAAGAACAATCAAGTATCATCTAATATATAAGTCACATATGGATAATTCCTATTATACATGCGGGGAGTAAGTATTTCACACAAGCAATTGAAGCAAATAAAGTTAAAGGCAACCTTTGAGTTTCTTTATATTAATACATAGCATCAATTTTCACCTTTATAAGTAACAAACACAAACACAATTTCCAAAACATGATTATGTCCAATGTCATTCATATTTGGTTTAAAAGGTGCAGTACTTCAGATGGAATAGTAACAATAATACAAATTTACAATTTACAAAATAGATTGGTAAAAAGATAGCTACAGTGAATGTTTCAACCTTGCAAGTGGTTTATTCTTCTTACTTATTATCGAAAATGTGGATTGGCTTATTGGGCTATACTACCACCAAAATGCAAAACTGTTACATTTTTTGGTTAAGAAAAACAAGAAATGAGACAGACGCTACAACTGTATAAAACAAGATGATAAATACTACTGTGTGAACTCTGCAAAAAGAAGTATTCTTAAAAATTTAAATCTCAACAAATATCACCAACATGTTTATTTTTGTATGAAACCAAAAGAAAATATCTCTGCAATTCAGTTGTTACATTACATGTCATGATTAAACATATTACATAACAGCAAATGTCTAATTCAACAAAAGCCTCTGATATCAAGACACTGTATCAATATGAATTGAAACATTTCAATTTCATTTCATCTTGAATCCCTTTTAGTAGGAAAATTGATAATTAGAATCACAATACCTTGTCTAATGCAATATATAAGTTAATTGTGAAGTACACCATTTTGAAAGACATTATAGAAAGCCTCTCAAATGAATACCGTGTTTTCTATAAACATATAAATAAAAGGACTCAACTCTGCCATTTAAGAAATCTATTTCATAAGACTTCTGGAAGGTTTTAGCAAACTTCCTTGACCATTGACCTCCTACATTACTGACCTCAAATCAATAAAAAAAAACAGGTGAGCAATGATGCTTGTGAAAATCGTGATGTTTGGTCAAACAAAGATATAGATTCTTTGAGGTGGGGGAATAAGATTTACAAAAAAGAAAGAAGCTGTTTTATATTATTTGTTCATTCAAAAGAAAGGCACTTGTGTAATATACAACATTTCAGATAACCATATTCTTTACGTGGTGTGTGCAATAATTCCCGATCTTGACAATACAAATTGCATTATGAACCTCATGTCGATCCTATCAGCTATCTATTGCCATTTTTTTTTTTGTACAATTCTAGAAAATACACATTTCAGATGCATACAAGCTTATGTAAACACATAATTTCTGAATTAGAAAATATTGAAATGATCCATACTAGAAAGGCAGCGACTGGTATGTTTACAATTAGTAATTGGTAACATCTCCGTTGTGTGTTCCCTATGTATGTTGTTAAATATAGACACACATTTTTAAGCATTTTTTACTTGCTCCATTTTCACAAGTTTGCAAAAGAAAATCACCTTTGCTCTAAATATAGCCTCGTTTTTGATTTTCAGCTTATCCCGCACTATACAATAATTGTGCGGTACGTCTCACTAATATGGAGATAATCACCAAAATACAAATTCTCCATATTTGTGAATCACAACTTTTAGATAGTCTGACCATAACAATTACAAGTGAGTATTACCTGCAAACTTCCCACAAACAACAAATAGTTTCATTCCATGTAGGTTTTCAGAAATGTTCATATATATGCTTCATATTATTTTTTAAAACTCGACTAAAACTTGTTGGGTCCACTGATGGTGTTGACGGCTCGAACATTCCTTGCGTTCTTGAATTCCTCGTAGTAAGTGTATTCCTTCTCAATCTGCCGGCTGAGAATGAATGCAAGTAGCATCAGAAGAAGCTGAAGGGTGGGCACATGTTGGAAGAAAAACATAATTAAGACTCAAATGGATCACACAATTCAACTGCAATTAAATACAGTGGTGTATAACAAGCAATGAAAGTAATAACAAAAATTAAAGTGAATCAATAGCATTTAACTTTGGTTTGTGATCAATTCAGTTTGATCACTTTCATTCAGTGCAAAGACCTCGATTCTAATCTCCACCACTTGAGAAAAGTATCGGTTGTAAATATTGATATTGTTACAAATATGTGTATTAGAAAAAGGCAATATATATATATTTATGTGAACATATGTGTGTTTGGGGCTGTATCCCAGGTACATTTGCATGTCAATGTAATAAACAAAATAAGTAAATAACAAGTAAGAATGGAAGAAATCTACATTCAACTGTGAACAATGTGATATCTTGAAAATGGCACAGGCAGGATAAACTAGGTAGAATAATCCATGTACAAACATCACATTTTTATGTTAAATGGAAAGTCCACCCTGAGTTAGTTGGTTTTAATAATAACAGAACCATGAAAGAAACAATTAAGTGACGGTTTGACAAAAATCCGTGAAAGGATAACAGAGTTATGAATTTTCAAAATCTTGATTTTGTGAGGTTACTTGCGAGGTACGTGTACTCTGCTGTAAGTTGTGTGCTAATGTTTTTGAAAATGTCTATTTTACAAAAGATATAAATCAATTTACATGTGCATTTCAATTATCATCATACACACATGCTTTTAACACACACCTCTATGAGAATGATTTATTCCTTCAGCAAAAACAGAAAAAGGGCAATTTATAGAATCATACAGCACACAACAAATGGAAAAGCAGCATGCAAGTGACATAAAAAAAAAACTAAAAAAAAAAGTCTTAACTTTCTTATTCTTTCACAGATTTTTGTCAAACCTTCATTGATGATGTTTTTATTTTCCTCCTATAATCATAACCAATTTAACTTCAGGGTGGAGCTCTACCTTTAATGCATTCATGTTGATGTCTTGATCAGTCTCTCTCTCGCACTATGAATATTAGTTTGCTCGAGTAAAACATGGTATACATGATATATATACCTCTTATATGTTGGCTTTTGTTATATAACACAAGAAACGTCTCCTTTAAGTTACAATATAATAAAAAGTGTATGTGTTCATATTTTCCTCTCATATAAGTGTATATAAACTTGTATCACATTGAAGGTTGTGCCAGTTTGCATATATCTTCACTCATTGTAACTGATCATCAAGGGTAACTACCATTTTAACCCTCTCAGTACCAAGCCAGGAAAAGCCCATTGACTTATTACATACTTCATGCACCCATTGTACTGATAGGGTTAACAGCTATAATGCAGGTAGCTGATTGGCCGTTTCCTTGGTAGTTACAGTTGATATGTACTATGTACAAGGATGGAATATATGGGCCGGGATTGGTTTTCTTACCTGGAACAGAGCTATGCCGAAGATGGCCAGACCCACAATCAAGCTCTTCTCGTTGACAAAGAGAACAAACTTGTCTATGCATCCGATGACATAGATATCCTCTGCCACCTCAGCAGCCTACACAAGGAGAGGGGTGGTAGGAGATAGAGAGGGAGAGAGAGAGAGAGAGAGGAGAAAGAGAGAGGAGAAAGAGAGAGGAGAAAGAGAGATAGATAGAGAGAGAGGGGGTGGGAGAAGAGAGGGAGAGAGGTGGAGAAAGAGAGGGAGAGGGAGGTAAAGAAAAGGAAAGAGGTGGTGGGGTCGGTGTAAAAAGAGGGGATGGGGGGGGGGGGAGGTGGAGATAGAGAAAGAGAGGGAGATGGGTAGGTAGAGAAAGAGTGCAGGGACAGGAGGTGGGGTGGGAGGAAAGAGAGAGAATGGATATGGTGGGAGAAGGGAGAGGGAAGTAGAAGAAGAGAGGGAGAGGGGTGGGGTGGGAGGAAAAAGACAGAGGGAGATCCAGGGAATATGATAAAAGACGTAAAACAAGATTTTGAACTGTAATCCTTAATTCATAAATAGACATAAGGAGAATAAAGTGTAAAATTCAACCTATAAAAAAGACATTGCTCTCTAAAAATATTGATTCCCAACCACATCTTACAATTTTTTTTAGCCAATATCAACAAGGGCAAGATCTGCGCACCTTTTCTACAAGTAGCTAGTAATAAACATCCTATCATATCTCTGGCATACATTAACACCATCAAGATCATGGTGTGACATTTTGACACTGACAATAACATTGTGCATTATTGCATTAATGGGCTTGTCCAATACAGAGTTGCCTAACACATATTTGCCTTGGAACAGTGTCATCTTTCTTCCTAACTTCGTCCTAACTTTTCCTTAGTGCATTTCAAAATGCTGATTTAGCCCACTTGCATAAAAATATAACCTCAGAGGTATACTAAAGGTGCCAGGAGAGGGATAAGAAATATCCAGCATGCCATTGCTACGACAGTCATGTGACTGAAAAATTGAAATTGAAAAGCTATTATTTCTAAATTACCGTGCTCCTCTGAACATTGAAGCCACACTGTGTGTTGATGATGACATCTGTTGCAGCTGGGTCCATACGGCAGCAGGAGTAGGGCACACCGCAGCGCTCGATGCTAGGGTTGGAGTCTGAGCAATTAAAGTAGCGATTCAGAGTCCAGTCCTTGAAACCACCATCTCCACCACAGCATTCCAGCTGAAAGGTGCAAGATACAGATTTAGCCAAATCCTACTTTTTCCACTCTAGAAGAGAAAAAGCGTGATGATCGAGGGTTCTTCCTAGTTTGTCAATTGGTCGATGAGTCGGGCATTAGGTTTAAAGCAATGTTGTACAGGATGGTAAATAAAACATTATTATTAATTCAATATAATTTATTTTGTCCTCGGAATCACTATGGTATATGAGTTTGTCCAAAGAATAATCATAGCAAATAATTGAAATTACTCACTGCTGTTCTTCTGTGATGAAAATCAAAGATTTTGTGACATCAGATGATTTATCTTGCACCCCATAAAATTAGTCTACATTTCGTGAGTTTAGTGGGCCAATTTAGTGAGCTTATAAAGGGAGCTTTATCATCAAACTGTCAGATTGAAAACTAGCACATTCCATATAGATGATGACTAATATCTTATATTACAGGTACTTACGGTTCTTTGAGCATAGTCGATGAAATTTGTTGTGTCGCCATCCTCTCTGTAATTCATTATTGCGCTCTCCACAACATCATCAACTGCGGTGAAAAACTACAAAAAGAATAAGATTTTACAGAACACATATTACAGACAACATACTTTGTACTGATTCTAGCAATCTATTGATTAATTAACTAAAATCCAGTCTTTGCATAAAAGTGACTTGATAATATGAATGGAAAAAATGTTTGTCAACTACAAAATATTGTTTTGTATAATATATAGATTTCAAAGAAATTGCTGGGAATCAGCAATTAAAAAAAATATTTTAAACCTTGTAACCTAATATTTATTTATTTATTCATTCCTGCATAGTTCACCAATAACAAACAGTATGATACGAACACTGACATATAAAGTATACATGTGAAAAATAACATGTACAAAGTATCAAGACATACATATACCTGTACACAGTGGAACATACAGAGGTCTCACAATATAAGCTTACAACTTGAAGGGTTGCCACACCTTTCTTTAATAAAGAACTTGCAATGATTAAAGTTACATGGACAGTTCACACTGAAATTATGTTTGTTTCAATAAAAGCTGACACATGAAAGAAACATATCAGTGAAGATTTGACGAAAGTTGGTCAAAAGAAAAGAAAGTTATTTGATTTTAAAGTTTAGATTTTGTGACGTCACATATGTTCTCCCTTATGTTGTGTACAGAATACCATAATTGCTCTTTTTCTGGAGTGGAATTTTATTTTTCATACAGGTATGTGTGTAAAAACATATTTCTAATGATGTATCAAGTGCACAAGTAAAAGGATACATATCCTTTATAAAAAATGCACATTTTCGAAAAAAAATTGTGAACAACATATAAGAGAGCACCTTGCACAGAATGTCAAAACTTTAAAAGAGCATACCGTTCTTATTAACCTTTGATAGGTTTTCATCAAACCTTCACTAATATGTTTCTCTCATGTGTCTCTTTTTTTAAAACCAAAATAATTTCAGGGTGAACTATCCCTATAAGAGATAGAGTTAATGATTATGAAAGTACACTCCAGCTTCAAAGGAATTGGCATAGGGAAAGGGAAAGGGAAGAAAGGCAAGGAGCCGCAATTCTAAACCGCAGTATATTTTGTTCAGTTCAGCATGAAATACGGTGCTTTAGCCTAAAAAGCATCATGTTTCATGCTGAACTGGACAAAATATACAGCGCTTTAAAACTGCACCTCCTTCACTTTCATCCCTTTCCATTTCCCTATGCCAATTCCTTTGAAACTGGAGTGTAATAATCATGGCAGAACTGTACTGATATGACCAAAGGTCCCATTTTTTTTTATTTCACTATCATTAGAAGCAGTCATAATGATACATCAGAGAAGTTGATGAAATCAAATGAGTCCAGTCTGTCATGATTATAGGTCCTGGAATCTTTTCCACAACTACATGTTTCCCTTCCTTCTTTTAATTTCTGAAGTTCAAGAGGAAACTAGAGCAATTCGACTGCCACGCAGTCGATAAATATGCCTCCGCCTCTTTGCTATTCTCAGAAAATGTGTATGTTTGGTGGGCAATGTACCATTGCTCCTATGTGAAATGAAAATATCACATTATGTTTTTCTAAGTTTAGCCAAGTTTGGCTATGTTCAATGACTTTTGACCTCTTTCTTCTTTGACTTCCAATCTAACCAGTCTGTCTAAATCCATCCTTGTATCAAATATGTTTGAAATTAGCCAATTTTTGGGTGAAGTTCATGGACCTTTGACCTTTCAGGAATTTTACCCAAACTTCACCAGTCTACCTCCAGAAGTAATACATCTCTGTACTATGTTTGGTTTGAATTGGATCATTAATATTGGATTCAATGTGAAAAATATCTATTTGGGGGCAATTTTTAGCCAATTCTGGCAAAGTTCATTGACCTTTGATCTCTGACCTTTGAGAAATTTCACAAAAAATGTCATGCAGTCTACCCCCAAGAAGTGATCCATCGTTGCACCATGTTTGGTTGGTATTGCGTCATTGGATTTTGATACATTTTGAAAATTATCACTTTGGGGGCAATTTTTAGCTAATTTTTGGCAAAGTTCATTGACCTTTGACCTTTGAACTCTCAGGAATTTTACCCAAACTTTCACCAGTCTACCTCCATGAAGTGATGCATCTCTGTACCATGTTTGGTTAGAATTGCGCCATTGGATTTGGATTTGGGTTCATTGTGAAAAATATCAATTATTGCAAAGTTCATTGACCTTTGACCTCTGACCTTCCAGCAATTTCACCAACAATGTCACCAGTCTAACCCCAAGAAGTGATCCAACGTTTCACTATGTTTGGTTGGAATTGCACCATTGCATTTGGATTTATTGTGAAAATTTTAAAGTTTGGGGCAATTTCTAGCCAATTTTGGCAAAGTTCATTGACCTTTGACCTCTGAACTTTCAGAAATTTACCAAAAATGTCACCAGTCTATCCCCAAGTAGTGATCTATTTTTGTACAATGTTTAATGAGAACTGCATCCTTGGATTGGGATTTATTGTGAAAAAGGTCAATTTTTGGCAAATTTTCACAAATTCCTTTGACCTTTGACCTCTGACCTTTCAGGAATTTTACTAAAAATGTTACCAGTCTATCCCCAAGTAGTGATCCATCTTTGTACTATGTTTAATGAGAATTGCATCCTTGGATTTGGATTTATTGTGATAAAGGTCAATTTTGGGCAATTTTTACAGAGTTCATTGACCTTTGACCTTTGACCTCAATCAGATTTGACCCCAATTTTACACACTTCATTAGTTTAATGCAATGCATACATGTACCAAGTTTGAAGCAAATCTGCTGAACGGTTCTCAAGATATTGCCAAAATCGATTCGGGACGGACGGACGGACGGACAACCCGAAAACATAATGCCTCCGGCCACTTCGTGGCGGAGGCATAAAAATGAAGTTCTCACCTGACTAGAGAAAGCGAAAGCCAGGACCCCAGCTGTCACCTCAAGGATAAAGATGAGGATCATGGACAGGTAGAACTAAAAATAGATGGGGAAAACATGTGAAAAATCACAAATTTTGATACAAAAATTTTATCAAAGCAATTTCAAATAAAGTATATAGAAAGCAAGTACCCTATATCATAAGATGGTCATATAATTAATGACACCACAATATCTGTGCTCCAAAATTCTTAACTTGACAAGAACTCTGTTACATTTTCTTGTAACAATCCTTAAAAGAATAAGAGTGCTTAGTTATTTGTATTGTTAACAAATTACATAAAGAGATATCAAAAAGGATAATTATTAATTGGCAAAGTGACTGACTAAATAAACAGGATTTTGAGCAAAACTGTAGAATTGATAACAAAGCTAACAGTACAGAAAAAGCGAGATAGAAATCTCCCTTAACTGGCTATTAAACATATTCTTATCTTCATGAACACTTGATACAGGGAGAAACTTTTCACAAAAATTCTGGGTAAGTTTTCTACTTACAAATGTGAGAAGACAGCAGTTTTCCCTCAGAGCGCCCACAAATCCGGCAAAGTTGAGAATGACCCCCAGGCCACCAACAATCACCATGACGATGGCCGGATCGGTGAAGAAGTCGATATACGACGTCACCTTCACATTGTCGCCCCTCTCCACCAGAGCCCAGATGCCGATACCAGTCACACACCAGCAGATTAGCTGTGGGAAGGGAGACGGAAAGATTATCATTTAATTCATGCAGTGTTCCATCTCACATTGACCCCCCCTTTCCCCATAGCTCCGATTAATAATTTTTCCTGATTCATTAATGTATTTATGTATATTTTATTACCTTTTTTTTTATTTATCTTTGTTAAAATCCTTTTCTGTTCAAAGGGGTCCAGCTTACAAGCTTTGCTTCCTTGGACTCCTCCACATTCTCAGTATTATCATCATAATTATCATTGTATTACTTCAACATGCCACAGAATGTCAACATTAACTCTAAATCTGCTGCTGTCGCATTTTTGCGACTAAGGGGTAACATGCCGCTGTCGCAAATTTGCGACCAAACTGTAATAGAGAAAACTGTACTAGAGAAAACCTCTGGCACAGAGGGTTTTACATCTGGCAAGTTAAGAGTTAATGTGATGTATGTTTATCAACCTGTGTATACAACATCATTGTATAAGCTGTGGAAACAATAAACTACAATATAGTAGCTCATTCATATCCATGACTTTAGGGAACACCTGTAAAGAAAGACCACATTTTTATATATTAATATCTCTCCTTCCAATCTGTTTTAAAGGAACATATGCATAAAGACCATCTGCTTATAAAGACCACATTCGACATATATGTATCCCTTTCTTATTTTTATGGAGATTGAGAGGAAAAGATAAAGTAACTCATTCATATCCACAGCTTTTTAAAGATGGCCTGTCCCTTTTACAAACATCTGCAAACTTCATGAAAGTTTGCACATATTTAGCACGTATCTTTGGGATACCAACTGTGAAGTTTTAAGGTCAGAGGTATCATAACTCCTGTAGAATAATGAAAATCTGAACTAGTTTTCACTGAGATTTGACTATATTCGTGGTACGAAAAAAGAAAGCTTGATCAATTATCACAGATCACTTCCTCAAAACTGAATATTACGCTTTGTCGATTCCAGGGATAGGTTAAATAGCCATTCTCTCTCAAATGATGACAAAGTCAGGGGACTTTCAGAATTAGGTCTGCAAAAGGGATGGGCTACCTATAAGGACCATCGGTAGAGGAGACCAAAATCTAATATCTTGATGTCTCTCTTTGGAGCCTGTATTAAAATAACATGTGCAAGAAGTCCACCTGCTATATAAAAAACATAATTCTTGTCTCACCTGAGCAGGAGTTATTTTTTCATTATCCATGACCAGCTAGTGAAGCTGTCAAGTTGATAACACTTGTAACTCATTTACAATTAAGGCCTTTTGTAGAGTAAAACTGATCACTATGTGGCTTTCAGATTGGCAACAATATATATATATATTTTTTAAAATCACATTCTATTGTAAACTTTATTGCACATTCTATAGTGATTTATCAAAATATCAAGTTTTATTTCTACAGCAATGATTAGGCCAATTTGAACAACAAAAGTGAGATTTCAAACCTTTCCCGCACATTTCCAATTTGAACATAAAATTTTAGTGCTTAGTTTCTGTCTTTCAAGGCTTTCCTAGAAATGATGATCATAACAATTGTTTAAACTTCAGAAAATTTTTTTAAAATGAACTACTGTGAAACCTATGTAAGAATAAATCCAGCTCAAGTGAAGAAAAAACTGTAGTCTTAATACAGGTTCCAAAGAGATATAAAAATATGTTTTTTTTTTCTATACAGATGATCCCTAAAGTTATTTTTACACTGTACTATACATTGCCATAATATTGTGATCATATATTGGGGCAAAATAACAAAGTAATACATTGATATATTATATGTTAGCCTTATTGTTTGCAAATCACTGGAACTTGCTATGTATCTTTGGAAACAGAATTTGTTTGGAGTGATGTGGGACAAGCTTGTCATTGGTAACATATAACAAGTACCAGTATATTAACATAAAACAATGGTAGTCAACTCATAACAACTCATACATAGAATAACTGCATTAAATATCCTTCACAACTGGACAAACACATATTTCATCATATGAATCATAAACAATAATAGAAATTCTTTTTACCCAGGAATTTTCTGAAAGCATGATGGGGTTTTTAGACATTATGCACTATCAATTAACTCCTTTTGATATGCCGTGTGCCCTTGGCAAATATCTCTCAATCTAATGAAATGTCGTCCTCATAGATGATGCATGGTTAAGCTTCCATACCAATCAGCTAAATTGAGCTCTTTTCACATCAAATTTTGCATTCACCACAAGGTGACTGATGAGCAGTCACTCGGTGATAACAAATTCCTTGATGAACCCCCTCAAATACATAAAATGATTTGTAACAAAAACAGCTTCCCACTCTCTTGCTGTCATATAGACTCGAGCAGACATTGTGTTCATGAGCTTGTGAGTCATTACAAAGTACACTACAGCTCAAAGAAATTGGCATCGGGTAAAGGGAAAGGGAAGGATCGAGCCGCAGCTTTAACCGCAGTATATTTTGTCCAGTTTAGCATGAAGCATGATGATTTTTAGGCTAAAGCATCGTGTTTCATGCTGAACCGGACAAAATATACCACAGTTCAAACTGTGGCTCCTTCCCTTTCCCTTTCCCTCTGCCAATTCCTTTGAGCTGTTGTGTAGGCCATACCACTTTGGTTACTGCAGTTTAATGGAAAATTTTGAAATCCTAACTGGACCAGGGTTCACAAAGCCCCAACATATTTGCACAAGTAATTCACACTGCTTTTATTTTTATTTCACAACTTTTGCGACAGCCACCAACTAAAACACAAAATGAGTATGACAATTAAGGGTTAAAGTTATGGTTATGGTTAGTTGTATTGACAAAGTCTTTCAACTCCTGCTTTACAAGTCCAGTGACATTGAACAAACAAAAACCAATCTTATGTGTGAAAAACATTTTTCATACAGGAACTTTACCTTTTTTATGTGGGGGGGGGGGGGGAGGTCGAATTTAAATATAAATTAAGAATACCTAATTTTGTAAACTGTAACATAAATTTAAAAAAAAATTGTATACTGTCCTCATCTACCTCTCCCTACGTCACCCCATGATCCGTCCTTCGTCACACACCTCCTACTTCCGTCTTCCTCGCTCCCAACCCACCTTGCACCCCAAATCGTCACCCTCAATCTCCAACTGATAAACAAGCTGCACCAAACACGCTCCACAACTCTTTCCTCTTAACTACGATTCCCGCCAATCTCCCGCCTATCCCTCCACCTAACAAGATCCGCATATCCCTGGGCCCTGCCCTGATCTCCGAAGAACGGAGGAAGAAGAAGAAGAAGATATAAACTTGTACATTGGTATAGATTGTTACATTGTAGATGCACACCTTCTTGTATGGGGCTATTTCTGACATATTTTATGACATTTTTGAGAGCCCATGATAATGATCTTGTGAGACCACATTGTGGATTTCTACAAGTAAATAAATGTATTTATTTCATAATTTCCTTGTAAAGTAAATGGAAAAGTAATTTTAATGCATAATGCATCACCCGGTAAAGCAAATATAATACATACAGCATCATATATTTTCTCTTACACGTTTCAATTTCTTATATACCTATATGATAATATGACCTGATTATCAGTCTAGTTTATACGGTGTTGTCAACTTGTCATTATGTCATCTGTTGTGTCAATGTGTATATATACACGTTGACACAACATATGAGTTATGACATGTGAACTTGGTATGATACTAGTACTGCACAAAAGCCATCCTAGACAGCAATAATCACTTCTAAATTATGGGATATTCGTTGATTGTTTACACTTATTAGATGGGGTTTATAAACAAAACACACGTTATATCAAAATGAAAACATCAAACTCAAACACACAGCTTAGGAGGGCATATTGACGTCTTAATCCACTTATGTGCAATTGTCAGTGACAGTGGTTCATCATCAATGCAACACACGATCATTCACAAAACGACACACTGCATTACATTCGTGTATATATTTTTTTATACACGACAAACTATTGAAATTTTGCATCAATAATGTGACTCACCCAGAACAGAAAGCTCAGCACATACAGAGTGTACTTTAAGCACGGGTTGATGACATTGTTGGGTACGCGATCCGGTGAAACCATATTGGAAGTTGGCTGTGCGTGGGCAGAGCTAGAGCAAGTCTATGTACAGCCGCTCGCTGAGTGTTGGGCGAGGAAAGTGGTAGCGAGATTGCTACCAAAACCACCTCGACAACTACTGATGCCAATACGTCGATCTACAGTAGATTACGCTACTGACATGCGTGCGGTAGATAGCTAGAGAATCCTGGGCACATTGGTCGTCATATCCTACTCCTTAAAACGGCACAATGATGCTAGTTCTCGCTCTCCCTCCCGAATGTGTCATGAGAATCTTGTTTACAGCTCCCGAGATATGAGGTTGTGGGTGTGCAATTCTCACTGCCTATACTTTCAATAGAACGCGTACGCCGAAGTGGTTATTCTTTCTCCCGGCCCGCCCATAACAATAGAATCTATTCACTATGTCCACGAAACCACACAATCGAAGGCATGGGCTCACTGGCACAATGGGAATTGATCGCTCCAATGCACTTGCGGAGGTGAATTCAGACTTGTAGGTTCAAAATGAAAGAGTTGCCTTTTGTTTATATGTTGTGTAAGGTCTACGTGCGTTTAAGGGAGTTACCTTGAGGACGAGCAATCTCGAATAGCTATAGTTCTCTCTCTCTCTCTCTCTCTCTCTCTCTCTCTCTCTCTCTCTCTCTCTCTCTCTCTCTCTCTCTCTCTCTCTCTCTCTCTCTCTCTCGCTGTCTGTCTCTCTCTACCTGCACTTCTCTGTCTCTATCCGTATGTCTCTCTCCTCTCTGTCACATACTGTCCGTCTCCTCGATCGTCCCTCTCCCCATCATTTTTTTAATACTCTGATCTCATTCCTCACCTCCCTCTTCCTCTCTGCACCTTCCTTTTATCATAATCACAAAGACAATTAAGGATACTTCATGTACTCATAAATAATTGCTAAAGATACGCCTAAGCCACATCAGAGAGAAAGGTGGGGTAGGGTGGTGTTGAGAGGAGATACAGAGAAAGGCTGAACAAACGGGAAGATACTGATGACCGGAATCGAATACTAGAGAGAGAGAGAGAGAGAGAGAGAGAGAGAGAGAGAGAGAGGAGGGGGGGGGGGAGAACAGATGAAAAGGGATCAGTGAGACTGAAATAATTACTAAATAAATGAAGAAAAAAATGAACAGATACAAATAATAGGATACCAAAGAAACTCTGAAATATATACATGTTGAGATCAGGGAAAAAGAAAGACCAAAAATGAAAGATAGAAACAGATAGAGAGAGAGAGAGAGAGAGAGAGAGAGAGAGAGAGAGAGAGAGAGAGAGAGAGAGAGAGGAGAGAGAGTATATGTGTGTGATGTGGGGATGGGGTGGTGGTGGAGGGAAAGACCATCAGATGTAAATAAAGATATTTGAAGGAAGAGAGAGAGAGAGTGAGAGGGCCATCATTTTTCTTTCCAGAAACAACTCTTCCCCCTCTCTCCCTCCCTCACCTTTTAACATGGACAGTCAAAGATATTTGATGAGCTCAGATGAGACAAGCCACGCAATATTGATCAGAACAGGAAGGGGAGGGGGGGGGGGGGGTTGAGAGGGTGTGGAGGTGGTGGTAGTCGAGAACATGGAGAGAGACAGAAATGGACCGACAACATATATATAGAAAATAAAATCAGAATAAAAAATATTGCTAGAGAGAAGAGGGAGGTAGGGAGGGGGAGCCCACATCAACATTCCCATGGAAAACCAGTACAGAAATACACCATGAGACCTTGACTGATTGCTAATGGATAATTTTTCGACTGGTTTCAATACAGAAAGGAGTTTATTTTCCAGTATGGATTCCTTTTGATTTTGTAATGGATCCAGTAAATATTCCTTATGGTTTAAGTATGGAAAGTGATATTTCCCATATTGAATCTAATACAGACGTTCAGGCGACAGACTGAGAGATGTAGATGAATACGGATAATAAAAAAAAAAAGAAACAGAGAAAGAAAAAAAAAAGAAAACAAGACAGGTAAGACAGATAAGGAAGCATCAGAGATAATCAAACAAAGAGAAGGTGAGAGAATGAGAGCAAGAGAGAGGGAGGGAGAAAGAGAGAGGGAGGGAGAGAGAGGGGGGGGGGAGAGCGAGAGAGAGCAAGAGAGATAGATAGATAGATCGATAGTGAGAGAGAGAGAGAGAGAGAGAGAGAGAGAGAGAGAGAGAGAGAGAGAGGAGATAGGAGATGGCTCTCTTACTAGATAAACACAAACAATACATCACAGATCACAACGGTATGTTGTTGTCCAGCATAGCAGATGCTTTGCACATTTATTTCCTTCAAACTGTTCAGCTGATATTGTTACACTAAGTAGATAAGATGACACTGCATGTTTTGAAATCTTTTTAACCTACAGAGAAGTAATCAAAGAATTACACATCACATTTGATGCATGTTCCAAAAGTTAAATACATGTATAGTCATTTAGAGAAAATAGTTCACACTTCAAAATTGGAATGCAGAAACAGGTATAGGACAAGTTTCAAACTTTCTGCTCCAAAATCCTGCTCTTATTATGATTGAAGGATGTAGTGTATGTCTCTTAATTTGAATATTCTGACTTATTCTTGAAGCAGTGTTGTAAAATCTAAGTGAATATTTAAAAGCATGTTTAACTGACACACCAATTTCCAAAAATCCTGTCAAAAACAATAAAAAAAATGTAGGTGTGTCTAAAAGTAATGCTACATATTCCTGCTGATATTTCCCCAAATACTTGCAAAATATATAACCTGTAGAAACCGCCTGGGTTTATGTCAATAAAATAATACTTGGTACATAAAGGACATCTATTTCTCAAAATGTTGTGGTTGCAATTTGCCCCTTTGAAATAAAATAATCAAATATGACAACATTTGGTATAAGATGATCATTATGTGAAGAATAACTTCTTTTTCTGTAAGTATTTTTCAATGGGATGCTTCACATCAATCAAGATTATTATTTTTCTGACAAATTAAAACAGCATTTTAATCTACCAATAGGTAAAGAGAAAAACCCTTTTCAGAGGTGTTCATTTTGGCAAAACCTTTTCTAAATTTAAACTGCAACACATTATTTTGTGACCCCTGTCAGTTGATATCCTGAACACCACTCTTCTAAAACTCATCAATATACTCTTTACACTTTGAATAATCAATATCGTACATCTTGGATTGCAAGAGAAAATACGTCACATTTACATATATGATGTCACAATCATGCAACAAGACTCGCTTGCATATTAAATGTACATTCAGAATATATATTGCATCTTCACACAGCATTATAAACAAAAAGTTACTTTTTTTCATACAGATATAATCAACGATCACCTGCACGTTTCGTTATCCCCTTTCCAACCGTCAGCAAAATGTTAAAAACTGCACAAATGGAATTCAAGAACATGCAATGTGGAAGACATGCAAAAATATAACTTTGTTAAAATTCAAAATAAAGTCTGTACATCTTGTATTGCTCCTTCCAATGTCTCACTACTTACAGTTCCTCATCTCACTACACGAACAGCTACCAGCGATATCTTCTTCAAAAGGATTTACCTTTTACTATTATCAGGTTCTATCGGTCATCTCACTGCATGGAAAGAACTACATGGAAAACAAATGCTTTGTTCAGGCCTTTTATGCATAGGGTGGATTTTTTTGTAGCGACATACATTTCGTGTTCCTGAAAACAACATACCGCGAATATGTTGGAGGTGTGGTGTGTCGCAAAATTTTACTCAAGCAAAAGTTAGTTTTTACAGCAGTAAGTGATGATTACAGAGCTCTGTGATAAATCCTTGTAATATTTCTATACCAGGTGTTTTGTGACATTTCATCAATTACTCTTCCTGTAATAATCCTTGGAATACTAACGAGATTTTCACTTTTGGACAAATTTAGATCTACAAGTTTGCGTGTATCAGATAATTACTTCAGGACACAACGGCTATTGTGCATCACACATGACAACCTACAACTTCTTTTCTTCCAGAAGGAACATGCATTATTAATGACACTGTGATGGCAGGTGCTAGTGGGTGGACAGGTGTGATACACAATGTTCACTGTTGTGTTCTGAAATAATTATCTGATACATACAAATATTTACATCCAAATTTGGTCAAAAGTGAAAATCTCATTAAATATTTCATGGATTTTTACAAGTATACTTGATGACATATCCCAAAATCTGCTTCAAAAAACTTTGACATAACTAGACTTAATGATTTCAGCTTGATTTGAGAGGTAACTTATTTCTTATTATATTTCAAAAGTGTCACAGGTTTTTTCTTTACATGTACTATATACAGTGAAACATGCATTTATCAGTGACCACCTGTCTACATAGACCATCTATCTTTTGAAGATATTTTTGTTTATTATTGAACAATATTTCTCATTGAAACATTGTAAGGCAACCTGTACATAAAGACCATTGCGTAGAATGACAGCATCTCTCATCTCCCTTAAGTGGTCTCTATATACAGGTTTGACTGTCTATCCACCTCGCACACATATATGAAAGCACTCTTATGAGGAAGAGAGACTACACACTAAAGACCTGCCCACACAGTGGCCATTTTTCTCTGCTGTGCGACTGTTTCATAACAGGTAAATTTTCCATTCATCATCACAATCATCACCTTTTATCTTTTATTTTTCCGTAAGCTACAGGGTTTGAACTTTGAATTACTCTCATGGCTATTTGTATGTTTTTTAGTCTGTTGCATCTATTCAACCTATATTGAAAACAGGTGCTCTGATATCACAATAAAAATCATTCATGGAAAGCGTCTCTCCGAAAGCACAAAACTAATAAATAGTTGCATTCCGATGATCCAAGTAACCAGTACAAATATTCCTTTTCCAAAAGTAGAAAGCAGCCCAGAACAAAAGGCTGCCTCTGGAATAGAACATTATTAAATGGCACCTACTCCTCAACTCTGTTTTTCCTCGGTTCTTACAAAATATGACACACATATTAAAGCTTGTTCCAAAACAAAAGTACAATTACAAGTAAAATCTAAAAAAAAAACAGCAACATACTTTATCAAACACAATGCTAAATTTAGACACATTCTTACTAACACAAACTGAACATATATGAAATAATTTCAAATACACAAAATGAGAAAAACTATAGTACTGTGATAAACAATTTATACAAATGTTTATATTTTCAAACACACTTATACTCTTTTTATATTTTGTAGTCATTCTGTTCCCATTCTGTTCCCATGTACTCATTTCATGGCCAACAATTATGAGGCTGTACTTCTCACCAACTGGTATTTCTTTCTGTTCTTTCTTTGTATCAGGGTTGCCAGCTTACTTGATTTACGTAACACAATACGTATCTAATTTTAAGCTTTCTCACCCAAGAATAAGCCTGAAAACGCCTAATTTGGTGTTGCAGAGACTGAAGTGAAGCTACATGCTTACTCTTGACCAGTACCAGTCATGGAACAGAATTGGACTGACTGAAGGTGGGTGGATTGGACAATGTCCTTTATCTCCTGAAATCCTCTTTTTACAGTTTGGAAAACAAGTAAAACTATATGGCGGAACTTTCTGAGGCCTTTCACAAAATCATGATTTCCAATGGTAATACATAAATCAAATTGCATTAAGACTGTACAATCTGTGTCCAATTTCATGACTAATAATATCATATCAATATAGGAAGTGAACTAGGAAAAAGGGGGATTAAAGAGGGGAATGAAAAGGAATCTGAGGAACAACATGCTGACCTCAACTCAAATTACAAACAAAATTGCATAGAAATCAACATAAATCAGTATTACATTGCCAAAAAATGACCAATCAAACATATATATTTCCAGATTACATATTACATATCCCTGCACTGTCTTTTCTTATACATGTACGTTTAAATTGTGGATACTGTCAGGGAATTATTTCAGGGAGAACAAATAAATAATTGACATATGTACCAGCATACCACGATGGGTTTTACTGCAATACCTTGCAACTTTCTTTATCATATTCATAAACTATCACTGCTATCTATTGCATGCCTGCAATACTTATTTTCTCAATCACACATACAGTTAGGATAGATCCATACAAGTCCTAATCAGTAGCTCTAACAAGTTGATTTTTTTTAAATCATGACCTCTTTGCTTGATAATTAATATAAATCGTATGATCTACAATCTATTCTTGTGATACAGGGCTCTGGTATAATACCAATTACTAGCAATACAACGGGGAATATACCAGAATGCTATTTTCATAATGAAATTGAACTGAATTTATCAGCACTATAAGATCTAACCTAAGTAAACTTTTAGCAGATAACGGCCAGAAAATGTTATTTTAATGTGATTCTATGTTTGTGTCAATAGGATTGAAATGATGATACTTCTATACTTGGCATGGAACATTCTGGTAAAAGTGCACATTGATGTATGCATTTACTTTAATAATTCATAATAGATTAAAGTTGATGCACAGCTGGACATTTTAGAGAAATAGCGACGAAGAATGACACCTGCATTCAAGAAAGCATTCGCCACATCTACCATAACAATTTAAAGGATAGCGAGATAATAATTATAGCTGGCAGTTAGGAATCTATATCTAGCGATCAAACAGTATACGGGATGATGATCAAACTGCTACAATCGCCTACATGTGTTTGCTGGTAATCCTAAAATGACTATGACCGACACATCTTTTACAAACCACCCACTGTAATACACGTTGCTTTGTGAACAATACAAATTTGCCTTCACCTACCCATTTCTCTGTACAGTTCAAAGGAACCATGCTCTAGTGCAAACATTATAAAACTAATGTAATGCAAACAAAAGCTTCTCTGAAATCTCCTTCACATATTTGTGGCAATTGTCCTCAAAACAATAACATGGAACCACACCTCCATATAAGAGCAATGTCATTCTCGCAATCGCAAATAACTATAAGAACTACCGCATTTGATGCTGTCACATTTTGGTTCTGCTAGGTTCATTTTGGGTGGGCTTTGTTCTGATTATGCATTGCATGCTGGGGTGGGCTGTAGCGATGGCAGTGTACAGATGAACTGTATGTGCAGTATTGCAATGGTCTTAAATTGAGAAGCTGAACATGCGGTAGTACATCAAGAGCCCCATTTACACTTGCTAAGATCGCGATTTTTAAAATTGCGATTTTATGTCTCATCATTTACACTTGTCCCCCCAAAACGCGATCTGTAACATCGCAATTTTTTGATAGGTACTGCGCATGTCCACCAGTCATGCAAAGACAATGACAATGACATTGACATTAAAGGAGACCGGCGCGCTGCATGGTTATGATGACATCATCAGTGGAGCACCTAACTGCGCATTGTTAATTGTTAAAGAGAAAGATCAAAGGCCACCCGCCGGGAGTGCTGCAAGTTGTGTGGCAAAAAAATCACAATTTTTCTACACTCACCATTTACACTGGCAAACTTCACGATTTAAAAAAAAAAATCACACTCCGGGAAGTGATTTTTCTGGCACGATGTTTTGGTTGTTTGGGTGAAAGATGCCTAGCAACTTACACCCAATGATCGCGATCTTAGAAAAATCATGATTTTTGCTGGCCAGTGTAAATGGTCCTAAGGTGTGCGTTT
>OZ022584.1:5121223-5183723 GCA_963669155.1 Arbacia lixula | reverse complement strand
GTCATGCTCGAGTTGCTTCTCCTTCCTAACACATCCCTGGTCCAATGTTGTACACTAATTCATGTACATAATAAACACCATGCTTTTGTAAATGTAGTGCATATGTCTACATCATAATTACAATTATCATCAGAGAAACAGAATATCTATTCTCTATGCACCTAATTAAGGAGCATGCATGGCTAGAGTAAATGATACTGCACACAATATCATTATCTTAGATTTAGTTGGAAAGGTATGCTGTATACAAAAAGGAAAAAAGTCAATACAGGTAATAATGTACATGTACACAAATCATAGATAGTGCAAGAATTTAGGCGTATGCACAGAAAAGGTATCAGTCATACTACAGACAAAATGTTATGCTTCAATCAACAACACATATTTTGTTTGCAATTGAAGAATAAGAAGTCACGAGCTATTCAAAAAAAGGGGGAAAATTGGAGGTAATATGAGGTCATGCATTCATCACAGCAATCTCAATCAGGATCCATGCATTTTACATGTGAAAGGACACACAGGATAAGGAGCTTACGATAGGAAGGAAGCTACATGCAACAGACACAAGAATCATACAAGTCATTGAACCCTTAAGCACGTACATGTATAGTCTAGGTTCCAGCAACGTTTTATCAGCCTGAATTTGTGTACACCGCGCGTGACAGAACTCAGTACCACAAATCGAGTGATTACGTCCAGAGAATATTATCTCCGGGCTGGCAATTCTTAGGGATCCCATTATGGCTTGATTCATTGTGCTGAGTTCCGTCGCGCTGTGTACACAAATTTGGGCTGATAAAATGTGTCTAGAACATACACTAGTTCATGTACACAAACATATCAAACCTTTTTACATTCATAAATTCATGGGAATCCAGCGCATTACATTTATACCCTTGATTGGAGGATGGAAGCAGATGATCCAGGAAATGAAAAAAGAGAGGGCGCAGACTGATGTTTTTGTTGATATTGTTGTATCAACATGTGTGTCTGTTCAGTGAGTGATCCTGAAAAATAAATGGGATGTTGTCCCCTGGCTGAATGGTAACTGGATAGTAACTGAATAGTTGCCATAAAAAAACCAGAGCTGAATAGATGGAGTTACCAAATATAATGTCAGTCAGAATTCAACTCCAGGCAGAGATTAGAACTAAGAATTGAATGGGATGAAGCAAGGTTGCTTTTACCAAAGTTTGCTACCATAAAGCGATTGCAAAATTGATTGACTATGTCATGACTTATAATACAGTTCTGGACCCTGTATCAAGTTTTACACTGGACTTTAATTATTGATAGATAAATCGCAATACATATTCCAAAGAAATTGCAGTATGAATGAATGTAACTTACAAGGGATATTGACGGAATGGTACATGTAGTTAATACAAGTACTGATTTGTGAATCTGTCATGACCTTAGGATTTAAAATATTAACATTGGCCAGGATTTCTAGCAGTAACATGTTGAGGAGTCTGCATAGTGATTGCAATCAAATGCAATCAACTGCATACAGTGACTGCAGTCCGACTGCAATAGATTGCAATCAGCTGTGACGTTGATCTCAGGCCCAACTGTACATGGTGAATTGCAATCTTTGCAAGCTATGGTAACTCACGCCTTATGATGCAAGGCCCAGTTAAAGGGTTACTAAATTAGAAAAATTTCCAACTAATCTATGTAAAATTATCCACTTCAAACGAATTTCACATTCGTTTGCGGCAATAAAGTCACATTTTGAAGAAAATTTGAAAAAAACGCATGCCTCCCGTGACGTATGAGAAGTCAAAATTCCATAGATTGTACGGAAGTCAACAATAGACCATTTTCGTAATGTATTCACAAAACTTTCCCCCCTAACTGCGTAGTAACGCGTTATTGCATTCACCTGTATCTTGTCATTCAGATTCCAAGGATGGAATGCACTTTGAATCTATTAGTTGTTGCTACTCAGACAAACCTAGGACAAGCTTTTGGGTTCCCATTGGTAACGTATTGTTTGAATGGTGTGAATGAAACATTTTATTTACGCCGTTGTCATTTATGGCATTTTGACTTCTCATACGTCACTGGAGGCGTGCATTTTTTCAAATTTTCGTCAAAATGAGATTTTATTGCGGCAAACGAATGTGAACTTCGTTTTTAGTGGATAATTTTACAAAGATTAGTGGGAACTTAATTTTCTAATTTAGTAACCCTTTAAGTTGTTGTGCACCACTGGTACATTTGTCCACTAGTAATACACATAAATCCCATAGAAGTGTATTTACCTGACTCACAATGAGTTAAACAGCACAAATCCTATCACAAGACCACAAAAGCAATTTGTAAACTTCCATGTAATATGTACTTTATATGCCATATATTTCACGGGTTTTTATTTTCGCCAGTCGGGTGCTATTCGCGAATTTAACTACACGTGAAAACATGAATACGACATGTACTAATATTACTAGTACTCCATGATCGCGAATTTAACCACTCGCGACATTGTCGGGAAGTCCTGATTCATGAAAAAGTAGACTTGCAAAATATATGGCGTACAGTAATTGATTTCACATCAAATTTCTATACTCCTAGCAAATACCAAAGGCAGCAATACTAGATGACACTAATACCGCTATCTTTACCCTAGTCATATATGTATACAGTCCTTTAATGATTAAACAAATTACTGATTATCAAACAGCTGACAGAACAAGTTTACATGTATGTACCAGCAAAAGTAACTTTGATGCATACAGTAGCTTCTACCTGCAATGTAGATCCATTTACATGTAAATAAGGCTACAGTAGAAGTGATAATCTATTAGGTATTTTGTTTCGCTGAGAGATATCATTTTACACTTCTGCCAGGCTTAAGGGTACTTTTGACAATGTCTACAGTCATATCATGTTGCAGGGGTGGTTATGTAAAAAAAACAAAAGATTCCCTGTTACTCTATTGTACAGTGAAAATTAGCTTATTTCAGCTTGCAAATGAGTACTTTCACACCTCTTTGATTAAGAAAAATACCTGTAACTTTCAAGATCTGATTCAGGTCCTAAAATACCTGAAAATTAATTTGTGGATTGACACCTCCCGAAGTGACTCTGTATGGGAAAGTTCTTGTAGTTGTGAGAGATATTGTTCGATGGGATACAAGTACTCATAGTTTGCTTTCACACTGTAAATATCCCCATGACCTTGGACAAAATACACATAGCTTTAATAAAGTACCTTGGGGATATTACTAGTACTTCCATGTCACATGAGTAAAATAACAGGTATTTTGAGATTACTGTAGAATACATTACCAGCAAATACCTGGTACATGTATATTGGGCATTGGGGAAGTGTGAATGGGTCTTTTGAGTATTATATCATGGAATATATCTTCTACGTCTTTTATTTCATGTACCACAGGCTGGCCTCAAAGGGGATTAAAATAAAAAAAATATTATAAGACCTTTTTCCTGGCAGTGAAAGCATATCATCCCAGAAGAAGCTTATATTATTGCCTTTAGGCATTTTAAGATCCTCTCTAGAATATGATATGCCGATATGGAGTGCTGGAAAAGACTTTCTAGAAACCTACAATGCACAACTTTGAAATTTGGCTTTCAAAATATCAGCATAAAGTAGGCCTACTGTTTTAGCACAAATATTTCATGAGGCTACATATATGATGCAACTAGAAAAACTCAACCATATCAGCATTAATAACAATATTCTTGAAGAGTTGCTTCAAGAACTTTGCCACTTTCTTTCAAGAATGCAACTGAAATTCAAGATGAGGCCGAAATGTTTGAAAACAGTACTGAACCAAAAGTCATGTAACACTTGAAAGCAGCTGTTTGGGATTGCTAGAGACTGATACATGTATAAAAGCTGCTTTGCAACAGTATGTATACAAACGTAAATGGCATTGCAAAAAAATATGAATACCAGGTAGTCATCAGGTAGACATCAAAATTGCAAATGAAAGAAAAACTTGTCATAGTGTCTGAAATGAGCTGCTGCTTCAAACTGAAAAACAAAGCAAAATATATTTGCAATTCCCTCAACAGCATTATGTGAGACACACCTTTTATCATAAAATCATATGAACTTGAAAAGTTATTGCCTGAGACTCATTTAAACTCTCTACATAAAGAAACAAGCATGGGCAAGATGCAGGAAAATGGGTAACTTCAGTAGTCATAATAAAGAGCACTACATTTACATTTCTTTGCGCAGCACCTACACTCCAGCTCAAAGGAATTGGCATAGGGAAAGGGAAAGGGAAGAAAGGGAAGGAACCGCAGTTTTGAACCGCGGTATGTTTTGTCCAGTTCAGCATGAAACATGATGTTTTTTAGGCTAATGCATCGTGTTTCATGCTGAACAGGACAAAATATACAGTGGTTTAAAACTGTGGGTCCTTCCCTTTCTTCCCTTTCCCTTCCCCTATGCCAATTCCTTTGAGCTGTAGTGTATATACAACTCCTACATGTACATGGATGTACATGTATTTGTACCTATTTCACATCAAAGACAAATGAGCATTTGTAAATCAGTGATTGACTTAAAATACAAAAACACATACAGTGTATAGGCAAAGTAACAAACAAGAAATCATGAGAAAAAACACACTCAACAGTGGTAATGATATTGGCAGAATCAAAACTCAAAAGTAATAATACTAAAATCATTATGATGGATAACAAGAATGTGAAGAAAAAGTAAAATACATCCAGGGGAAAACTGAACATTATTGTGAGATGACAACAGTAGAAAGAAAACATGGCAACTAAGAGAAAATATGTCTTTTGGATACAATTTTTAACAATTCTATTTGCATATAAGCACTAAAATAGCTGAACATAACTAAATTGATGAAATCATATCGAAGTTGTATTTGACATCACACAAAGCGATCAGGACAGTGATTTCTGTCCATGGGTCAAACTTTCATGCTATAAATCACTGCGTACAGATGCTACTTTCTCATCAAATCTGTAATCATTTGTTTGTATTTCATACCGTTGCTAGGCAACATTCCTGCACCAAAACACGCCAAGGAGGATACATTTCTGAGAGCCATCAGAAAGTCTTGTAGAAATAAAAAGTGAAGTGATAACATAAAATTAAACCAATAGGTGTTTCAAATGAACCACAAATGCCATGGAAATATATGTATGAGAGGGAAAAAAGACCAATGCATGAAAGTTGTAAAGATATGTGAAATTAAAATAGGATAGTACTAGAAAGAAAAATAATCCTGGAACTTTTTAAAATGTTAACACATCCTGCATTTACAACACATCAAGAAAATCACTCTGATTTCCATGGCAACTCACATACCAATGTGCACCAACACCACCCCAAATATTCCCCCAAACAACATCTGTTACAGGCTTACACAATACTACATGTACCACAACACAAAATGTAATTTAAAATGCTTTTACAGCATATCTGACCTTTAAATGGAAAGGGTCAGGTCTCCAACAAGATTATTTGAGGATTTATACCCCAATTACATCAAGAAATATCATACATATGACCCTCAACTAAATGGTTTCTCTGGTACAAAGAAGATTACCTCTTAAGACATTGAAGAAGTGAACTGAAGATTAAAGACATCACCTTCAAAATATGTGCACTGATGGAGGGTATTCTGTGTAGTGTTCAGACATATATTTCAAAGTGAGGATTGATTATACAATGTAGCCAATTTTTCATTTGGTAGCAAACAGGATCCCGTAACATAAAGGTTTGTGATCAATCACAAAATGGCAATGGCCAATCAACATCACTGTTGCAGGTGCATTTCGTTCAAAGACTAAACAAAAACCAATCAGAATACGTCTTTCAAATTTGCAATTGTATGATCGCAAACCTTTATTCTTTTACTCTTTTCAATAAATCTGGATACATGTATACTTAACAAAATTTTGAGCAACCATCTAGTGGCTACCAGGTAGTAAAATGAGTAATCACCTCTAGGTAGTGTATTTGGGAACCTATTGCTATTTCATCAGTATGGAGTTTATACATGAACATGTCTGTTTTCAACTAATTCCACTGGCCATTTGGCCAATGTTTCAAAGAATTCTGAAGACTTGCGCACTTACTGTACATACATTGATATCAATTAATGAGATGGATAAAATGTTGAGAAATAACAGACTAGTTCAGCTACTTATAAAGCAAATCGCCACAGAACTGCACTAAATGCAGCGAGGGACACACACAGGGATGATATGAGATACCATCGGATGACTTGAATCCCATAAGAGATGTCTAGATGTTTGTTGACAAATATTTGTTGTATGAATGTGTATGAACACAAGATACCGCAATGCAGAAATCTTTCAGGATGTTTACTCTAAGGATTATGCATACTCCTCTTCTTTCTTGAGGGGCAAAATATGCGCTTCAATTAACACAATTTCCCTGGGATCGCGGTGTAAATTGCATTACTAACACCTAGGCTACGACTCGGGGCTGCCGCCATCTCCCGCGCCTGCGCTTACTTCAAGGGGTAGGAGGATTTTCGGCAATCAAGGCAGAGCGTCGACGGGATGAAGGCACGGGAGACGTTATTAATGGATGGAGGGAATGCTGACATGATGGGGAAAGGTCAAGGGGGTCCAATTGGAAATGGTTTGTGTGTGGTGGAGTCACTGTAGTGTGGCATTATCAATGAGCAGGTGTTGTGCTAGAGCTTGATTAATGGTGTGTATAACTGCCAGGAGGAAAACTTCTGCACAAGTTTAGGTAAGAAAGCATGAGAGGTAATAAGTATCATGAACAACAAGTTGTTGAGATGTGCACACAATCACGACAACATGTTTCTACTGGCAAAATAATGTTTATCTACAACCATGACATGGACATATCAAATTACAGGGACATGAGTCAATATAGATAAGGAACCATCCTTTTTCTTACTGGTGACTCTACATGGGCATCATGGCAATGAGTCACATTTACCCTTTGCTCTCAAGAGAGGGTACATTATGTAATGAAAGGTCAAACTAAATGTATATGGGAACACAAGTAAGCAAATGATGTGATCTCTAATTTGGGTACAGTAGTCAGACCCCCAAATTACCAGTGAAAATTCCCACCACAAATTTCAGAACAGTTCATTGTCTGTGGATAACCCTTGAACATGTGGCAGTCTGAATGCACAACTATAAGATTGAAAATATGTGGGAGAAGATATTTCCACAATATTCGAAGAGTAAAACGCCACATCTGTAAACACAGTCATTAGCCGATCCCTCTTCAATAACAGTAATGTCACAGCATCTCATAGGGTTGAAGTAATGTTGGACGCATCATCATGGGGCACTTTCTCGCCATCCACCTTTCTCTCTTTTCGCACATCAGCAAAACACCAGCTAAGCTTGTCAAATGCCAAACTGATCATTTCAGTTTAAAATCCTTAAAAGGGCAATTGTGTGTGAAATTCTGAAGAAAATACCGAACTAACATCAATTAAATGGTCATTTTGCATTCAAAGAGCAGCTGGGAATTGAATGGTACGGTGATTTACTTATGTACCTTCTGCTTAAAATAAAATAACATGTCATTTGTTAGTATATCAGCTGAAGCAGTAAATATTCATGTAACACACAAATCTTTTAAATAAACATGTCTATTAATTTTAATCAAACACAAAACCCCCCACAAAAGGCTGATAACAATATCAGCAAGTCACAATATATTTTCTCATGTAAAGGCTGTTAAAAAAATGTATGTAGGTATTTCAATTTTCAATTTTTTTTTCATACTCTTTCATCAATTATTCACAATGAAATTTTGATCATAACCACTAGTAGGTGAATTGTCAGTGATCTCTTCCCTTCGAGTAATTGAAAAAGGCCATCGCCTGAGTCTGCATATAAATGAAGTGTAAATAATGTCTGATTCTGCCCGTGAAATCAAGTCAGGGTAAATAAGCAACCCTCTACATTTTAATTCCGAGCACGTCTTTCGGAGATTTCAGCCTTTAGCCTGAGGCTGTGTACATATGTACATGCACAGTATGTATGTGTCATCTAAGGTTAAAATACACGAACATGTACAGTATGTATCACATTATTGAGACTCTGACTTTTTTTTTTTAGACTAAAATGTGTAGTGAAGAACTGCTCTTCAACTGTAGTTTATAGCTGATTACTGTCAATGAGGTGATACTACTTTTCCCCACTTTCAATATTTTAAGTGCAAACCCACATTTATCATGTGAATGTCTGATTACACTTTTGCACACTTCCAAAAACTCACTTAATATTGACCTAATACACAAAAATGTCTGAAATAAGAGCAAAATATAACATTTCAGGGCTTAGATTCACACATTTGCCTGAAAGCTGGCATTTCTTTAAAAAGAGGGAGCCTGTAGATTTGCTTGCAGGGATGCACCATCCAGTCAATCACTCTGTCTGTGAGTCTAAACAGGAATACCATTATGGTAGGACACACATCCATCTTCTTTCTTTGAACCCATGCTTCGTACCGCCAAAAAGGTATGTGTTCTCAACATAGTCTTTTCAGGTGTTTTCACATTTACGAACATGTTTGTGTGGCAATGGCTTCTCAGAGAGAACAAAAGAAATGTAGTCTCATGTCAATGGCATCCAAAATTTTGTGAGCATAACAGATATCAAATATCACAAAAGTTTTTCAAGTAAAATATCTCAGCTACATACAAATACATGTAAATGCTGTTAATACACAGCTTAAGATATGATCTTGGGAATGATTGAATCCCAAAGTTTTGGGAAAATCCAAAAAGTGAAAAAATAGTGAAGTTAATAAGTAAAAAAACATGTACATCTTATATCTCTGCTTATTCATTATTCCTCAGTCTTTTCAAAGAACGCTGAGTACATGTTTTCTAATGGTGTTGCCCTTAATTTTCTTGAATATTGCAAAATAATGTGACAAAATGAGCTATTTAAAAATATTTCTTTCCAAGATTCCATCCGCTTTTCATGATTGTGGAATGCTTTTGACATTCACCAGCATGCCTTACTATCCGTCCAGATGTTTGAAGATATTATGCTCATGTTATTTCTCCTTTATAAATCATAACATTTTCCTGGTCTAAATCATAGAGCCTGAAATGGCAGAGACTAGCAATCATAGCACTATACATGCCTGTTGATAAGGAGATACAACTGGCAAGGCAGGCACTAGTCTTAACATACAGACATGTTTTTTTGAGACAGTGCCACAACAGGGTGTGTGAGTGTAGGCTATACATTAATCATGTAGTTTGTGGAAAAAAAGATAATCAAAAGTACACAAGGGGGTGAACCATGAAAACATTGTGATGCTATTTGTTTGTATTTATGTAAACCATGTTGTGTAGACTGTCAAAATATCAAAGCAGTGCTCCTGGTAGAACAGGGTTTTACTACTGAAGGGGCTACCCTGGGTAAATAATAATAATGAAAGAATGAATAAATTATAAGTTTAAGAGAATATTCTCAGTATGATTGAAGGAATGCACCAAAAAAGTGTGGCATATCGAGGATCTCCAGGAGTACAGGTGAAGCCACAAGAAGCATGACAACAAAACTAATGAAAAGAGGGCAGTATCAAATCCGAGCGTGTTTTCTTGACTTTGCCGTGTCACGAATCACGAGTGCCGATCTTTAGTTTCCCACTCTACGTGCAATCTCTCATGTTTCCCCTCTGACCCAACGCTCGCATTGCCGTCGGGTGTTGTCACATGACCCTGCAAGGCGGCAACGTAAAGTTTAATTATGGATGCAATCCCGTAACGGGAGCGGAGGTGGTAAAAACAAGGAATGGTGATGGAGCGTCATAGGGCGGAGGATGAAATATGAATGGGAGTTACAATAATGTAATCATGATTGGATAAGCTTGTCTAGTGTCTAATGTTCTCAGCGTACAGACACATTAAATAATTCTGATTTGTCTAGAGGAAGATGATGGGAAACATTAGACACTGAAAAATGAGGCCATTAAGTCTCTTTAATAACTGTGACATGATGTCTGCATCATTTCCTAATCCATCTTCTTCCCTTCTTTACTCCAAATGTCCCAATCCACATTGTATCTGGGAAATGAATTTATGTTTCAGAACATTTAAAATTCTTACAATTATATTCTGATTCCTCCTGTAAATACATTGTGTATGTTTACAAATTGTATCCATAACAAAAGGGCAAATTTTTGTACTTTGAAAATGGAACAATTTAATGGTTTTTATTTTTGTCAACGTGCTATGGCAATAAAATGGGCAGAGAATCTTTCAGTAACAAGTTGGTTTGAATCTTAAAAAGACTGAACAATTGGAGAAGCAGATCGAGGCCGAACAGTCAGCCGAGCGATTGATCTGGCTGAGATGCATGGCGGTAGAGGAATTAATGGCAGCACCTGCTGCTCAGCATACTTGCAGTGGGATTCGGGAATGGAGAGGGGACAAATACACAGAACGTTTGTGGTGTGGGAGAAAAAAGGTCTTGGACTGAGCTATATTCACCATCCTCTCCCCACCCCATTAAACATTATGTCCATTTCAGGAAGATAATATGAATATGGGGTATAGAGAATATCCTTCACTTTTTTCAATACATTTGGAATGCTTTGGAATTTGTTATATTTGGAAACATTAAGTATGTTTTTGTTCTTAACCCAGCACTTTATTCTTTTGTTTGACAAGTACATGTACTAAGAACATAGAATAAAAAGGAAACTTTTCGGTCATCAGAAAAGTTTTATTACCATATTAGGTACACTATGTACTTTTTCCCCTCTTATGCCCTTGTGGGCTTCATTTCTTCTCATAAACATGATGTACATTCACCTCCCGGAACCCAACCCCCACCTTTCATCAAACTCCTACCACTCTGCAGGCTAATACAACACGTCAAAATCGCGAGAACAGCCATGGAAAGGCATCCGCTGTAAACGGTATACATCATGGTAAATAGGCTTTGCGAATTATGCCATGTCGCTGAATAAATGAAGGAGCAATTGACCCGATGCGGGTTGGTGAGATTGTTGGCAGCGTGTGCGATGGTTTGGGATGGCATGAAAAGGAAGATAGATTGGCACCCCTATAGAGAGAGAGGGGCATGCACTCTCAATCCTGTTTGCCAATTATGAATTTGACCAGTTTGTGTCATGCCTCATGTGTGAGCCGCAAGAGTAATGAAAAAACAAGCTACAGCACACATGTATATATGATTAAAAACGCAAGTACAGTGACATTTTAATGTTTAATTTTGCCACACATTCATTCATCTCCTCTATGATTGATTTAATAATATGTGCATGTCAGTTATATAGAAATGTTATTTAAGAATATCTAGATTTTTCTTCGAAAATATATGACCGTATATCTTTTAACATGACATACTTAGATTGAAAAGGTATGAATTCATTTGTTTTCCTTCTAATTACCATGGTTGAAATTGAGCCCACTTCTGTGAACGTTACGCTGAAATGTATTATGTTCAAGCTAACTCGGTAAATTAGAAAAATGATTTGAAATACATTGTCAAATTAGCAGCATTTTAATTCAATCAAAAACCACTACATTTAGTTATTGCTCTAACATTACAAACAGATGAAAAGGATGCAGAACATTTCTTAATTGGTTGGTGAAAATAGACAAAAGTACAAAGAAGTGGCATCAATTTGACTCAAATAGTGGTCTCTTCAAATGGGAAAAGTAGGGAACCTTCTTGTACAATATTAACCATAGTATATATCATCATGACTTTGTGTTATCATGACCATGAGTATAATTTTATGTATATACCATAACAACATTTTCATGTGGATAATCAGAACGGGATATAAATGTTAATTGCCCAGCCCATCAAACTATCCATAATTAATTTTATAACCAGTATCGAATAGCATAATATCAGGAATTATAATGTCAGGGTCTTACTACCCAAGTGAAATTCATATGTGCTGGTACTCCTATGGATTTGAGCATGTACATACGTTTTTTTTAGTCTATACTATGTTTAATGTACTTGCAAATGAAAAATACACGCTGTACAAGCTCCAAAACAATGGGCCATATACAGTATGCAAAGTGCAGCGATCCTATCATGTAGAGTACACGACACTGTATTAGGACAACTGATTACAAATGTTTTCATACCATTTTTTAATAACATAATCTGCAAAATTATACAGTAGAATAGAGCGCTACTTTCACTAATCATGTATTTTTATATACCTCATGTGATGTACACAGAAGTTCAATCATGTGTGATATTTCTGGACCACTGTCCCTTTTTTAATGTTTATTATAGAAAACACGCTATTGCTTTAATACGTAATGAACATTTAAACTTACCCAAAGAGTATTACCGTTCACAAAATGTAATTACATAATGAAGATATACTGGGCACAATGGTCTAAACAAACTATCAGGCAAAAAGATAACTTATTGTTAACACTGAAAGTGCTTGTTTTATACATCTGCTCTGCTGAGATAAATAGGTCAGATCATCACATCCTTGTTCAGGTTTTGTTGTGTTTTATCCTTTTTTTACCGTGGGGCATCTGAGTTCTACTAACACAATTAGAATCCATACAAACATAGAGCACACACAAAGGGCAATCATAACACATAACAATAAAAATCAATTCAAATTATTCAATTAATTCATCTTCCAGCGGGGCCTTTCCTGCCGGCATCGGGAGAGCTTTTCTTATCGTGTGGAGGAATCCCTCAGACCTCGCGTCTCCGTCTCCGATCGATTGAACCTTGCGAGTCTCTTCTGGGGAGGAGAGGAGGGGATCATGGTTGGACGGTAGGGGGAAGTTAATGCTACGACTCCAGGAGAAAGAGAGAGGTGCAGGCTTGCACCCTGCACTGCCCCCCCCCCCCCCTTAGGAAATCAATACCATTCCAAGATGTGTCTCAATGCAGCGCTTGGTATAGAGCATTAACAGATATCCGTACTATGTATATTCAGAAGCTGATACTGCTACGTGGCCATGCGCCACCAGATATTTGCACATTTGATACTGTGGCACTGTTCATATTACAGGCACATGTAAGTTAAAACTAAAATTGTTGATCTACTGTAGTGTAAAGGGTTGATTTTCCTGTAATATCTGGAATATGGACATCTCTGGGCTTTATATCATTGGCAATGCAAGATTTAAAATCTGTGATTACAACCTCTATAAAGCACTTACGGTATAAAGCTCATAATATTTGCCTAATTGTTCTCAGAATGTCACAGATCTGCCTCTCTTGTTCTCCTCCTCTTAAAACCAAATCAACCCACTATTTGGGTTTTGATCTACTTTAAAATACAGTGTACAAACCAAAAAGTCTCCTTTAATATACTGGTATCAGGTATGAGTAGGCCAAACTCCCATCAAACAAACCTAACATTACCCACTCCCCTCAAGCAGAGTGAGATGATCATCTCTACACACTTGTTACTCCCTGTGAAACCCACACACCCCTTTCTCTTCAACCCCCCCCCCCCCCCCATCCACTTCAGCATGAGGATAATGTGTCTCACTCCAAGTGATAGCTTGATTGGAGAAACGAGCGTCTCGATTACTGCCGGCAGGTTCTCCACAGAAAAATCCTCCGATTCATTAGAAAGCAGTCTCTGGTATGTCACAACAATGATAAGGACTGCAGTGTGTGACTTTTGTGTATGCTGGACATGTACGTGTAGAACACTGAATAAAGGAAGTAAAGAGCACTTTGCTCATAATTGAGTATTTAACCCATTCAGTACCAAGACAGATGTGTGGTATGGGGCTTGAATTTCTGATATCCACTTTTAAAAATGATGAAAGAATACATTTTAGGAATGTAATATGTTCATGTATGTTTACTTAGAAAATGTTTTTCAAAGCATAACTGTTACATGATCACTGAATCTTCAAATTGGCAATGCACTTTTGCATATAGAGAACTGTTTTTTTAAGAATTCAACAACCAATATGTGAATGAGTGTTTCTAAATACGTACAACAAAAAATTGTTTTTAACAGATCCGTATCTTCCTTCCTTTTAGGTCAAAGCGCCCACCAGACACTGATTGCTTTTCACATTCCTGCTGTATCTTCATCAGTCTTGATGAAATGCCATTTTACCGCGTTTTGCAATCCTTTTCTTACCCCCTGAGAACCGTCGCTGGTGCTGAGAGCTTCTTAATGAATTAATCGGGGCCTTTGGGGGATGGGACTGGGGTGAAGTTAGGTGAGAGTGAGTGGTTCATTAAGCAAGCTGGTTTAACCCCCTCAGTACTATGCCAGGAAAAGCCTATTGACTTAATACACAATCCATGTACCCATAGTATTGCATGGGTTAACCCTCATCAGGTGAGATGCAATATATCTGTAAGTTGATGTACCTTCTTTGGGTGTTGCTCAAAAATACACATTTCATCCGTTTTCCATGTGAAATCAGCAAGTGGTGATTTGTGTGTAAATCACTCACACAACATCAGAAGAAATGTACATTTCTTCAAATCTATCACACACAAGTAATATGGGGACAATCCTGATTGTTGTACACATGTAAGTACATAATTTTACAGATGCAGCACTTGACTTTTTCAACTTATCACTTATCACAAGTACAGTATACATGTAGTTACTGACACAAAAATCTCTCTTTCAACAGAATGTTCTGGACAATACATATAGGAGCAGTACCTACATGCACAGTAACTGCATTTAAGATTTTAAAGAGATACTCATGGAACAGAATGATATTACACAGTGGATCAAAGTGTTAAAAAACAAGGGTTTTACAAGTTCACAACTCATTTTCCTTCCGAATACAATCAGCAAGGGAAGAATATACTAATTGGGAGTCCAAGTTAAGGTCCTCTTATACGTTAGTTCACTGCTGATGTTGATACCTTCCCAATACTTCCATGCACTAGAAACATAGCAACATGATGCAAGTGTGTTCAGAGAAAAAAAAAGAGGAAATAGTACTTCTCTGTGCAAAAGAGATGATTTAATTTTAGTCCAATCAAAAATTCACATGTTAGTTTACAGGTGATTGAGAAAGGCACACCAAGAGTCGACTTCAAAGGAGTTTGCTGATTTTTACCTGTACCCTTCTTTCTCTTTCCCACTTCAAGAGTTGACAAAATATTGAGGCCTGAAACATATCACATCAAAAGAAATTCATATCAACTCAAGATTTGAAGAACAAAAATTGCATGACATAACAAAATATTCATACATGTACATAAAACATTCAACAAAAATGTAGAACAAGTGAGATGGGAACAATTCTTGATAAATATGGAGGTGAACAAAAATGTATAAAAGTAGCATATAAAAAGTGAGCTTATTCCTCCCCCCCCCCCCCCCCCCCCCACAACACTGACTCATTCTTCTGGCAACGCACACATCACACAAGTCAAACTAATTTATACACGGTCCCCTGAAAAACAGCCTTTGGCTGAAGTGGGTCACCGTGCTAAAATAAAATGAACTGAACTGAAACTATTGAGTAAATTTCAGTCACAAATATGCCTTTCATAAGTTACTACTCTCCGTGAAAAATATTGGACAGTGTCAGCTGACCCTCTCCTCTATGCTATGAAGTGACCGCAAGACCAGACCTTTCAAAGAATCCTACATAAAGTACTACTTCTGATCCTTAGATCAACAAACTATAAAATCATTCACATTATTTTCTACCCACCGACTCCCCAGGCTTGTACAGAACGTTTTAAAGATACATATAAAATCTGTGACTATATTCGTTAGTATGCTTTATTCTTCACTAATATCTTTGAGCCATTGTGACTTATTCATTCTATACACTATTGTTTGGTTTATCCTACCAAATTTCTCATTCTAATCAAACATGATCAAAACTAGAGATTCAAAGCCATGGATTGTACAATACTACTCAAACATACCTGAAACCTGTGACTATTAAGTATAACATGCATTTTTCTTTATATATTTTAGGGCCATTAAAACCTATTCATATACATTATCTATTGTTTGGTTTATCCCACCAAATTTCTCATCCCGATCACACATGGTATGAACTAGACCTCCAAAATGATGCAACGATCTGCCCACATTATCCCAGAAGTGCCACAGTGACAGATCATATTGGCAGTGGCATGTCAGCTATGTAATTGGTCCATCCAGAGGGACACATCGATAGCCCAAATTACATACATGTTTACTGTAATTTTAAAGCCCAAATGCACTGTTTCTGTGCAGAAAGACACACAATTGTTAATGTTAAATTGTCTTGTTTCAGCTTAAAAAGAGTGGACATGAGAATAGGTACAATTTGAGCCCAAATGTTATCCAAATAAACTATTAGCTTGCAAAGAGAGAGACATTGCTATGTTATACAAGAAGAATGACAGAAACAACAGAAAAAACTTTCTCTTCAAACCATACCTTCTTGGCCATACCTCAATGAAAAACTGAATCAGGACTAAAAAATACCTGCGCTTTGTTCCTTCCTGAATTCAAACCAAGGAACCTAGAATATGAAGGACTTCCAAAGACATAGGCTCAGATTCACTCAGGAGTTTTAGATCTAGACCACATTTTAAGCAAATCTGTAACATATTTTATAAGCAGATATATAAGTATGCCTGATTGCGTGTATACCTCAAAAAGGTCAATCCCAAAAAGCTTTATTCATTTAATTTAACACTTGGTCTAAACACAGTCTAAACCATAGCAACTAATGTGAATTTAGCACCCTACACTGCAGCTCAAAGGAATTGGTATAGGGAGAGGGAAGGAAGGGAAGGAGCCGCAGTTTTAAACAGCGGTATATTTTGTCCAGTTCAGCATGAAACATGATGCTTTGGTCTAAAACGCATCATGTTTCATGCTGAACTGGACAAAATATACTGCGGTTTAAAACTGCATCTCCTTCCCTTTTATTCCCTTTCCCTATGCCAATTCTTTTGAGCTGTACTGTACATGGAACACATGCATTCATTTATTAGATCTTTTTGAAGTGTATGCTTTAAAGCAATTGCACCAATTTATGAATATGTCACAAAAAGTGCTTAGATCAAGGTCTAAATATAACACTCTCTGCTTTATGAATCGGTCCATAGCAAATGAGATGTTATTGTGGAGTGTTCATAGATGAGGTAGATCAAGTATTCAGTGTACAATAACAGCATCACGAGTTATCTCTTTACCTGCAACCCTCCACCATCTCCCCAGCTTCAGAGCTAAGAAGAGACTTATGAGAATGACTTCCAAAAAAACTCTTCTTCTTTGACCCTTCCTAAATTCAAACCAAGGCACCCAGAATATATTAATTGTTCAAGTCCAAAGTCATAGTATTTAAGGTGTTAGTTGAGTGATAATAGAAGATCAAGCATTGAGTGCACAACAACAGCATCAGGAGTTGTCTGTTTACCTTCAACCCTCCTCCATCTCCCCAGCTCTACAGCTGGGAAGAGACTCAGAAGAACAGTATAAAATTACACCTAGGCTGTGGCCCTTCCTGAATTCAAACCAAGGCACCCAGTTTATGTTAATTATTCAAGTCCAAAGACATACATGTAGTAATTGAGATGTTAGTTGAGTGATAATAGAAGATCAAGCATTGAGTGTTCAAAAACAGCAACAGGAGTTGTCTCTTTTCCTGCAACCCTCCACCATCTACCCCAGCTCTAGAGCTGGGAAGAGACTCAGAAGAACAGTATAAAAATACACCTAGGCTGTGGCCCTTCCTGAATTAAAACCAAGGAACCCAGAATATGGAAATAAGTCAAGTCCAAATTGAGATGTTAGTTGAGTGATAATAGAAGATCAAGCAATGGTGCACTCCAACAGCAAGGAGTTGTCTGTTTACCTGCAACCCTCCTCTGTCTCCCCAGCTCTAGAGCTGAAAAGAGGGTCAAGCCTGGAGCATGGCATAATGTCAAATAGAACTGTCCATCAAATCAATGCCGACAATGTATTGTACAGTATATGTTCACCCGTATGAAATTGCATTGTAACTCTGACTTTTAAACATGAATTCTTACTGATGTTGAAGTGCAGTACATAAATATGTTATTTTACAGGATAAAGTGTACAATAATGCTATTCTGAGATGGCAAAATAAATTAATGCAATATATTGGCATGATATGGAAGGACAAACAAACAATTTCTTTTTTCCACTGGAAAAGATAAATGTATTTCAATGTGAACATGTTTACATAATTCATGAGATAAAAAAGATAACATCAAAACATCTTTGCATGTATACTTATATTGATCTGCCCCAACCTCAAATATGAAAACTAGCTTTGTTCATAATTGTGCACTTCCATATTCCTTGCAGATGTGGCAAAACTGTAAAAAAATCATTTAATATTGAAATTCAGGGGCTTACTGCTTAAGAAGTCAAATAATCCAATTTTTCTTACCATTTGAGACTGGGGGCTCATTCTTGCGCCTCCTCTTAGTACCCCGCCCCCTCCGGCTGGGCGTCGCCAGGCAGCGGGGAGGCATAACCAGCTCAGGCTCAGGGTTGTTGTTCATCTTGTTGCAGTTGAGTTCATCATAGTGGTGCTTCAAGACCTAAAGAGACATGGTTTCAGAGATATGGAAGCTGTTTATTATTTCATCATTATTACAATAGTCTGAGTTACACTGTCAGAAGCAGAATATTTTCATCTATAAATGTATTTCTATCAAGGCTTGGAAAATAGAAATATTGAGAACTAATGAAAATGCTTGCCCAGGTGTTTATCCTACCTACGAAGCTGTTCATAAGTTACACACAAATTTATTCATGATAGGTGTTCTGTTCTCGTGCTAAAAAAATACCTAAATTTGTTCCTGTTTTAACATAGTGGTTGTGAATTTCCTGCAATCTTTGTCAAGTATGACTAATTATAATCTTTATATTCTGACACGTAACAACAAGATTTTAATCTAGAAAGATGGGAATCAAAATCACTAAGAAGCTGATTTGGTACCCAAGAATAAGTCATCAGTCATGCATAAAGGAGTGTGTACCTTACAAGCAGAAGGAACATTCCCCTGGTAATGGGTGTTTTCAAGCACTTATTGTATCAACCCTCTGTGTGCCAACCAAAATACGGCTCTATAAGATGTGTGTGTAGTAATGGTGAAATAATCCATCAGTGGCATGGTAAGGGTTTACCAAATGCACTACAGCTCAAAGGAATTGGCATAGGGAAAAGGAAAGGGAAGGGCCGCAGTTTTAATTGAACCGCGGTATATTTTGTCCAGTTCAGCATGAAACGCGATGCTTTAGCCTGAAAAGCATGTTTCATGCTGAACTAAACAAAATAAACCACGGTTCAAAACTGTGGCTCCCTCCCTTTCTTCCCTTTCCATTTCCTTATGCCAATTCCTTTGAGCGGTAGTGTATGTTTACACCATGTCATAGAAAAAGGAAGGTCTCTTCTAAAGAAGAAACCACACACACATATTGACAGACATCATGGAAACATGTTCTACTGCATTCACGCTACATGTTCATGTACATACCTATGTTCTAGACAACTACAATGTACATGTATGAGTATTAGACAAGGAAAAAATTAAAGAATTCTCAATATCAAACTCAACATGTGGTGCCTCATCAATCAAGTATCAAGGACACACTGTACATGTACTCATCCAAGTAATTGGCTGCTAGACATGTTTAAATTGACTGTTTGGACTTTTTTTGCACTCTGATATGGCTCCACTATCCTCGTGATTCAGCACCAATCGACCAGATTTAGCACAGTATGTATCATTTTCTCAATGATGGGTTTCCAAACTTTCCAAGCCTAAAATTTAACATTTTAGGCATGATGAATACAACATCTACAATTGAAGGTATCATTGATAAGACTCCCCAGAAGTTCCATTTTATTAAGACCCTGATGAGAGAGACTTCAATCAAAACCATGGTTAAAAGGGTGTATCATAAATAATGTACTGTAGATACAAGCATATTTTCAGGCCCTTCAAACATCATTTTAATGTGATTTTTTTGTTAATCAGATGACATCCCCAAACCATTAAAACATAGTAGATGTATTGTCGTCTCACTTGCCCTTACGTCTTACAGACGTATCTCATATTCTCATACACACAAAAAGTTCAGATTTTTTTTCTTACAGTGCTTAAATCATGTCGCTTCATAATTCTATCTGTGAGAAAGGGTGGATGATAAAGATGATACCCCTATACCGATCATTACTTTTGATTTATGGCACTGCCAATGGAGCTTTAAGGATACCAAGCTTTCATAACTTACATACTAACTGAGCCTTGGTGACATAATGATTCCCATGCTCCCTTTCAGAAGAAAAAAAAGGACTGACATGCCAAAATACTTGTACGCAACCTCATACACATATATATCTCAAGATTATTTGTGGTACAAAAGCTTTCAACATACATGTATCACCCTAGGAATTAAGAAAAGCTTTCATGAATTTCATACTACAGTTGTATTTCTTGTTATGCATGTGACTTCTTTCTTATTTAAAAAGGGCATGGACCACATTGGTTATTTTGTGTGTGTGTGTGTGTGTGGGGGGGGGGGGGTAGGGTGGGAAGAGGGGGTGGGGGAGGTGGGGGGGGGGTTCTGAATCAAGTTTTAAAACCAAGTAGCCTAGAGAGACAAGCCTTCTTATTTAAAGAGTACACTAATTATTCCTAATGAATAGACTGACTGCACTCATAGCTGTCGACATCTTCTTTCAAGTCTCTGCAATAGCTAATACAAGCATACAGAGGGGGGAAGGACTTTCATACAACCATAACTGTAATTGCATCAGACTTATGATTATATATACAGCCTATGGTTCTGGCAATAATCTTGACCGCTTAATGAAAACATGCTGGGCGCCCACCACAATCTAAAGGTCAAACAGTCTGTTTTCGTAAGCAGACCAGCCTGATACAATTTTTCTTATATCTAAATACATCTAAGTAAGTAAGACAACCATATACACGTTGGTGTGCTTAAGATGTTAGCAATAGAACAACTAAACAGGACAGGAGTGGTTATGAGGAGTATCATACTAAGCAAATTCCTTTGGATTTTTTGTTCACTCTTACAAAAAAAATATATAAGAAGGGAATAGTGGTAATTGAGGACAGGTATGGAAGCTTGTAAGTGAACACATGAAACAGTGGCTTGACAGGCTAAAAATACCCTTGCTTGATTTATAGCAGGTACAACCCAGCAAATCACAGCTCCCTTCCACCAAATGAGACAGTAAAGTGGCCCAATAAATTGAAGGTTTCAGATAGGAATTCACAATTAATGGAAAGTGGGGACAATATGGGGAGGATGAGTCTAGGATGTGTTTTGGTATTACCAAGCACAATTTAGGTGCATTGGCTTAAAATGCTCTTGTTCCGATAATAGCATGGGGTGCAAATGTCGTGGAGACTTTATACCCTGATCGATTCATCCAAGCACATAACATGATAAACTTCAGCCTTGAACTATTAGAACATGTACTAAGGTTCAGAGAAAGCTTGACTATAATGTACATAGGGAAAAGTGGATACCTTGTTTAAAGTGAAGATCTATGGAGAGTTAAAGGTAGGAATAAGCAGAGAAGAAGACAACATTAGTGAAGCAAGAGAGAAAGTGTGATATAAATTATAAAATTAGATTTAAACGGGATGGAACAAGAAGAAAAGAGATAAGTAAGACTAAAATAATTCCTAAATAAATGAAGAAAAAAAAAAGAATGAAGAGATAAAAATAGTAGTATACCAAAGTCGAGGATAGGAAGAAACTATAAAACATACAAATGTTGAGATCAGGGAAAGAAAAAGACCAAAAAAGGAACAGAAAGATAGAGACAGATAGAGAGACAAAGAGAGAGAGAGAGAAAGAAAGAGAGAGAGAGACGGATATGATAAATATACAAGCAAGAGAGGGATAGAAAGACAGAGAGAGAATGATAGAGAGAATGGGAAAGAGGCAAACTGATATATTGAGAAAGTGGGTGAGAATACATATAAAGAGAGATCAAGAAAGACAGAGATATTGAGGGAGACTGAGGAAGACAAAGAGTGAGAAGAGAGAGAGATAGGTGGAGGAGGAAGAGAAAGATCAAGTAAGGGTGGGGTAGCATTTACAATATCAGTCATCAGAGACCACGAGGAGGGAGATAAAGTCTAATGAGAATGTAACCACGTACTGACAGTGGCCTAGAGCACACCATAAATCAAACCACCACTGGGACAAAACAGCAAGATGGAATGGAGAAGGAGGAGAAGGAGAAGGAGGAGAAGGAGGAGAAGGAGGAGGAAGAGGAGGAGGAGGAGGACAAGTAGGAGGAAACAGCTGATGACATTGCCACTATATCACGCTCATAAAGCGTGCCTGTAATCAGCGGGGCGGCCAGTAAAGCTGCGAGGGAGCCGCAGCATTCTACTAGTGATTAACCCCGTTCATATACGCCACCTATCCAAAAAATAAACGCTACATTTGCGCTTATTTTGCCCATGCCTTACCAATAGCTGCATATATGAATGGTAGTCACTAAAGTATTGCTGTATTTACTTCTTTTCTTAGTGGATATTTCACGGATTGAAACCAAGAAAAAATACTGTAATATTGCAATAAGCAAATCATATAAACTGTGTCAACAAGATAGCGGTAAATGTTGCAGCACTCTGGAAGGTGATGCGCTAATCGCAATACTCATATTGCTCAGCGGAATACGTCATCACCGTATTTCTGTTTGAGCCAGGAATTTCAGGAAGAGTCCAACGTATCCAAGATACTGCTATATTACATGTATGTCGTTTTCAGGCGTATATGAACAGTGCTTTAAGAGGCTTGCTGGAACCTTGCTCACAGATTTGAATCAGTAATATTGCAGTGATATGATATGAACAGGGGCTATGGTGTAATCGCGGGGGCGGGACGGAAGAGAGATAAGCGGACGTCAATGGCAAATTCTTGGTGTGTGTTTGAAGAAACTGGTAGTGTGTTCTGTGGATGTGTGTAGGTGTGCATCAAAATGAAGAATGTATAAAGGAGAGTGTGGATGGGTTATATAGGAAGGGTGGAAGGTGAGATCACAAGGAGAAAATACAAGATATAATGGAAAGAGTGAGCTCAGGAAAATATTGGAGATGGAGAAAGGGGCTATTCCTTTTTTTTTTTGGGGGGGGGGGGGAGAATAAGAGATGGTATGGCAATGAACAGAGAGAGGGATATGAAAGTGTAGAGAGATGGAGGGATGGAGGAAGAGAGAGAGACAGAAAGAGAGACAAAGAGAGAAAGAGAGAATCAAAGACAGACAGAGAGAAAGAAAGAGAGAATCTAGGATATAGAGAGAGACAGACAGATGTGGACAGGACGGGGTAAAACACTAAGTCAGAAAGAATAATTAGAAATGGATATACACATGAAAACGAATTATTAAAAAATCTCACATTAGACTTTAAATAGCGACAAAGACCAACTCTTGCTACTCGAAGTAAATGACTTTACTAAAACACAGCACCAAAGTGAAAGCATTTACATGTACACAGAGAGAAATTCCACTTCTCACATACACAGCAATAACTCTGGAATGACAAGCATGCCCACTGCTGACAGGCTGTTTCAACAATGGAATCTTGACAGATCAAAAGATACCTTTTCCCAATCCTCAATACGGATGACAGATGCCAAAAGAAACTTGTCCATTTCCTTCCGCGAATGAGACATTGGATCCTACTGGATGTTAAGAGAGACCATGGTATTTATAGAAAGCTGCTCTGCTAGTAGAAATTGCAGGTACTTCATCAGCAATTTGGATTTTGCGTCATCGTTGTTTACAAGATGTAGTATGGTGTACTCATCTAGCAGATATGCCTTGATAAATTCAGTGAAATATCAAATTGAATGTGAAACCTTCAACTGGGAAATGAACAGGTGTACATGTATATGCACATCATTTGTATGCAATACCATTACAGAATTCCAATAAATTTTCACTGTTTTTGCAACTACAATATACATTGTTTGTATGTATTCGACCATGATATTGCTCATCTTTAAAGGTTCAGCTTTGTTGGATGATATTGCATGCAAAAACAGCTCTCTTAGAAGCTCAATACGATCATTTCTGTGCTAAAATCACGAAAGGAAGTTAACTCTTCATTAACAGCCATCTGCACTCTCAACTCTTTTGAATGTTGAATGCTACATGTGCAAATAATATTGAAGTCCACTCAAATATTTAAAGTAAACTTTATCCTTCTGGTTGAATAAACACTGGATGGTTTAGCAACTTGTCATGCATGGCTGTATAGGTGAGATTTATGATTGGTTTACTCAGACCACTGCTTGATAGAAGCGATTTGGTTTCCACTTGGGTGAAGCTCAATCTGCAGTAGATATGGACACACTGCACACACAGAGAGATTTTTTTTTCTTCCAAATCTACATTCCCTGATATGGAATTCATTTCTCAAGGTATTCATGATCATTCTTCTTATGATTTTTATAATATAATGTTTATTGTCCATGCAAGCACAGCCCCAAGAGAAAAGAGAGAGAAGATGGTCATATCTGGTTGGTTTAAGGCTCTCCTTTACAGTTGCACACATGACGTCTCACTTACTAACACGAACCATGATTCGCTTTCTCAAGAAAACAACACCCAAGATCTCTCCCTCTCCCTTCTCCCTCTCCTTTCTACTCCCAACACTCTCTATGCCTCTTTCTTCCCTTCTCTCTCCCCCTCCCCCACCCAATCTATCCTGCTCTCTTTACTTCTATCGATCTCCTTCCATTCTCTCATCCCTCCCCCTTTCTCTGATCATGTCCCATCATCTCTCATTCCCTCTCTCTTTGTTCCCCCTTTCTCTTATCACAATATCCCTCAATATTTTATCTTTCTTCTTTTTCTCACCTACCTCTCTTCTCACCTTAATATTAAAATCTTTAATTGGGCTATTTTGTAATTCCCCCTCCCATCAATACATAATTGATTCTCAGTTATTTCCACCCTCCTTTCTACAACCCATTTGTCCCCAACACGTTTCTCCTGAACTTCTACTTCAATCATTCCATTCTCATCTCTGTCTCTATCTGTCACAATATCCACCACTCCCTCTCTCTCTCTCTGTCTCTCTCTGTCCCCATCTACTTCAATATCCATTAATCTCTCTCTTTCTATCTGTCCCGCTCTCTGTCCCAGGCTATCTCTCATTCTCTTTCTCTGGTTCTCTATCTATCCCACTCTCCCTCTCTCCCCTTCTCTATCTCTCCCCCCCCCCTCTCTCTCTCTCTTCCTTTATCGTTCTATCACTCTCTCACTCTATCTCTGGCTCTCTGTCTCTCTCTCTGCCTCTCTCTTTTTATCCCTCCATCCCCTACCCCCTCTCTCCTTCACCCCATCTTGCTTGGTATCACCTGCTCTGTCTGCCTCACTCCCCCTCCCTCCCTCTCTCTCCCTCTGTCACTCACTCACACCCCCTCTCTCTCTCTGTCCCCTTCTCTCTCATTCATGTCTGACTCCTCACCCTTCACAATTACCCAGCCCCTCCCTCTTGATGAGAAGGGCATCATCTCTGTGCTAAAAGCCCACTGTCGGTGCGTGGGATGAACGGATGCCGAGAGACTGCTTGCCAGTCACTCCTCATTTAAAGGAACCCATCTCACACCACGCAAGCATAGAGGCGGTGAGAGAAGTAACCTCAATGAAATAAATGGGATCTCTTCTGGATAAAGTAAAGGAAGGTACAGGTCGACCTAGTACCTGACTATCATGTTGCATATACAGTATACACTACAGCTCAAGGGAATTGGCACGGGCAAAGGGAAAGGGAAGAAAGGGAAGAAGCCACAGCTGTGAACTGTGGTATATTTTGTCCAGTTCAGCATGAAACACGATGCTTTTTAGGCTCAAGCATTGTGTTTCATGCTGAACTGAACAAAATGTACCGTGGTTTAAAACTGTGGCTCCTTCCCTTTCTTTCCTTTCCCTTTCCTGCTGCCAATTCCTCTGAGCTGCAGTATATGCACAAATAGTGCTCAAAGATCAAAGCAAGCTTCAAAAAGAGAAGATAAAAACTACATTTCATATACTCAGTACATGAGAACAAATAAGGACTCTTTAACTGTATAAATAAAATAGTTGTTGTATGACCACATACAAGTGAATGGTCCAATTGATGAAACAATACAATTTTTCTTCTATAATTAGAAGTTGATTTTATCAAGATATTTTTAATTCCTTAATTTTTTACTTCAAAAAAGTGTCATTGACTACAAAGCATTCAAAAACAAAGTTTTCTGTGAAGCAGAATTATCCAACCATGACGTAAGCTGACCTCAGGAAACTAGGCTTGTTAGGATTTTGTTCCATGGATGCAACAACATCCGATCACGCTTTTAAGCCCGTAATGGCGGCTCAGCCATTATGTACATGTATTCTCCAAGGATATAGCGATACAATTCACTAATTGAAGCATGGCTTCGCCCTTCTAGACCTGTCCGTAATGGACCATTAGGGGCACATTTCATCGAGAAGTTTCAACAGAAACTGGGCTGGTCATTTCCTCTGGGGGACGGGGCTGAAGGGAGGGGTAGATATGGTGATTGAAGACTACAATACTTCATGAAATACACCTCAAATATTTCAACAATTTGTACTTTCTCATGTAGTATGCAGATGTACTTTAGCACCTTGATGTATTGTTAAATGTCAATTTGGGAGTAACTTGATTCATCATTTGGCTGAATTTCTTTATTCATTATACTTATCTATTCATGTCTTTGTTTATTTACAAATCAAAATGCGGGGTAAGCCTTTTCGATTAGAGAACTGTTTGACAAGGGCATCCTGCAATTTTCGAAAATTAACACTAGATTCTACATTTGTTCAGACATTAGAATACATGTGCTGTGTATATTGATATAAATAATTTCAATTTAAAAAACAGGAACCCACGTAATGAGTGAATATTACAAAAGAATACAGTGTATGGAAAAGATGGGGTAAAGCAACACCTGTGTGTAATGTACATTGTTCATGGCAGGCATAAGAGATCTTGAGATTTAAAAAATAGTTCTGCTTTAATAGCGTATCAATCAAATAATATCAAAATACATGAGACGAGACATCTCTAATCTACTGAAAATCAAAATGGAAACAGTTGACCTGTGATTGTCAATTTCCCCTGATAATGGGATGGTCCAATGCTCTCATTACACTGAGATGTCCTCATATTTGACAACTCCATTTCTCTCAGAGCTTCGATATCTTAATGAAGCATGGACTAGAGAAGGTGATTTGTTGTTGCTTTGAAACGGTGAATTCATAATCACTTCGGCCTATTTTTTAATACATGAACCTAACATCGTCAATTTGTACGCATGAATACAGTTCATGTTTCACAAAAATTACAACTCCAAAAGATTTGCGCAAAGCAGACAGAAATGCCCAGATCCTACGCTGGAGGAAATATGAAAGCTGTAAAATGTAATATATCTTGGTAAATCAGCCTATTGGAATGTACATTGTATCAATACGTTGAACCATCAATCAACATTCTTCAAATTTCAATTATGCATCTCCGAGAGAATCACTATTTCTAATTGTTATATAAAGTCATTTATAAATATCCACAGCAATCCCAACCATTGCATGCTGTGCAGTTTACCAAATTTACAACATACATGTGAATGTAACACCAGAGAACAAACCCCATCTACTGCCATTTTCTGAAAAAGTACTTTGACACGGATTGAATGATTGGACATGATTTATCTTACTTTGTTTTTGTACTGGATGAAAAGAGGGCTTTTAGATCAATGCAGTCACGAATTTGGGATCTTTTAGGTAATACCGGGAATATAGCGGCGTAAACTGGCCGTAATTAACCGGACCGGACGGTGTGGATTAGCGGAAGTAATCACTCAGCTTTGGGCTTGATGGAACCCGTCAAAAACATCACAGCGGAAATTACACTGGATTTATGGTGCACGTGTTCACAGCAAGGGGATTACTTGAAAATCTCAGCTACCGGCATCAATTAATTGTACTTTGGGTTTGCCGCTGTTCGTATTCACTTAGAGATGCTCCAATTCACTCCTCCCAAAATGTCAATGCCTTCACATGCACACCATATAAAACATTGATAATTCATCTCAATATAGTTCTCTACAATTGTAAGTATTAATTGAATTTACCATACTTTTGCTTTCAGTTTCATATTTGTCTATTAGTATCTATTGTATGATATATGATATATGATGATAAATGTTGGAGAATAATTTACATGGTTATTCGATTTTGCACTATGTATGTAAACCATATGTTGAGACCAGTTAAACTTAGAAATGTCTGGAGGATATACAATATATTTGTATTTAAGTTATCGGTTATTCACTTGAAGCATACATTCTAGTTAAACATTATCAGCTCTTAGGGACTACCATACCTTGACTGTTTCCACCCAGCTGGGTAGCTCTGCCTCCCACGTATCTGTCCGCAGCCAATCAGAGCTCTCCATCGCCAACTTGCACATCTCAATCCGATGTTTGCTAGAAACAAGACCCTGATGATTGCAAAAGAAAAAATACAAAGACTGGTTGACATACAACATGTACCATTGGTATGCGTGTGCATGTGTGTGTGTGTGTGTGTGTGTGTGTGTGTGTGTGTGTGTGTTTGAATGTACATATACTACAGCTCAAAGGAATTGGCACGGGTAAAGGGAAAGGGAAGAAAGGGAAGGAGCCGCAATTTTGAATCGTGTTATATTTTGTCCAGTTCAGCATGAAACACAATGCTTTAGCCTAAAAAGCATCGTGTTTCATGCTGAACTGGACAAAAAAAATCTTTGAAAAAAAAACACCAAAAAACCCCCCCACCTTATTCCCTCAAATAGGGAGATAATCACTCTTGCAATACTAACACACTCATAATCAAGAACATGTTGTTTTGAAGAGAGAGATCTTATTCCTACCATTTCAGAAAAAATGTCATATAATCAGATATATAAGATATACAATAACTGTAATACAAATAGCATTAAAATGGCTGTGTTCATGACAACAGGGAATCTTACATACATGGGACATGACCCTGATCAAAAGAATGTCTTAATAGGCAAGTGTGGAAATTTAATTCACAGTCTATATCACATCGTCTCTTAATTCATGTTGCACTCAGTGTGCATTTTGTAAACGTGTGACGATAGAATAATACTCCATTTTTTTTTTTGTTTAGGGCATAACTCTTTGGAATGCCAATGATGGCTTCTTCCCCTTTATTTGGTGTTGTTTACAAAATCAATCATGCGTACATGCACATTGTACATGTAGCATGTGGGAAATACTATCATGTTCATGGATAAGTGGTCACAGTTTATGAAATGTGGCATAAATGGAAATGAATTCCATGTGTAAACAGATTTATAAACATATTTAGTACTTCACTGCTTTCATTGAGACCTGTATATAAAGTCCACCCTTACATTTGTTTTTCTTGTCTCTTTGAGCAGTCTTCATACAAGTTTTAAGTGATGATAAGGCACTGCTTACTCATATATGCTGTAAGATTTGTATTGTTGATTTGATTTGAATCAATGAAGAACCATTTGGAATTTGAAAATTTGTAACACTTTGATTTCAAACTACAAACATACTTGTATTTCCTCTCATAAACTGGAAAACGAGTCAACTCTGTGATATTTTCCCTGACATTCTCACCATAATGGAAGTGATAATGCCATTATTACATGTACATGTAAGCATGAAGCTATAATATACATATCCTGTCTAGATGAAAGAATTTTGGTTGCCATTTAATGACACTTCTGCCTCACACGTGTTCACTCAGACACTCAAAGCAGGACACTGACATCCTGCATCAATCTTACTTCATTTTTAAAACCCCCTTTTTTTTTGTTCTCATATGATCCATACCTATACAGTAAGTGTCTACATGTACACATTTATTTTAGAAATGCTACATCTTTGTTTTACCTTTTCTTGGAACAAAAAAAACTAACAATGCAATAACAACATTGAATGTCATTACTTGTGGGTTGATTGGGAAAATCAACCCACAAAATCTTGACTTCTCTAATTTGCTAATTAACTGCACTTTCCCTGAAGCAACTGACAATAATATATTATTAAAGAGAAAACTGAAATTACCGCAAAATACATGTGCAGTCTATAAAGACACAATTTTTTTTGACAATTGAATTCAATAAATGGTCACAAACACCACTAGTTTGTGATAGATTGGTTCTCACACTTTTCAATAAATAGAGCTGCTCTCCACTAATATTGTTTTACAATAATGAGCTTAACATGTGTGCATGTACATGTACAGTGTATGTAAATGTAATCTAAGCTTATGAATGCTACACAATTGTTATGACTCAATTTACAAGTTTTATAAAGCAATATCTTAACACATTTAGCATGCTTTAGAGCTATGTGTTACAATGTGCCAGACATCAAATGCCTCCTTTTTCATTTTAAGCAGGGCAACGACATACACATATTTACATTTCATGCCAATGTCAATAATAATCACTAATATAAATCAACTATAAGGAAAGAACACTCATACCATTACGCATTTTAGCAGGAAATTATGCATCTCAATTGATAGGGTACTGATAGAGTAGCATTAATGGATCAGTTGTCATCAGAAGGAAAAGAAAAGCCTGGTCTCATGAATGAGATAACTTAGAATGAAACCCTGATAATGAATTGAAGCGCAAAATAGTGAAAACATCTGTAAAACAGATATGGACAAGTTTGAGAAAAATCCCACCAACTACAGGGTGACTAAGGAAATGTTTTTTGTTCAGGAATCTGCAATCATACTAGCCATGTTCCATGTTATCCTGTTCTGAACATTCATCACATGCTTCAGGAATTGTCTGATTAACCACTATGTCAAGTTTGTATATAATTCATCACAGCTGACTACTGGTATTGCCCACGACGGGGACTGATCAAGAGGCACACCAAGAATCTTCCAAAATTCACAACTTAAAATGATTTTTCTCAAAGTTTTGCCAACCTGTTTCTCTGAATTCTCTACTTCCATTCAATTCAACTCGCTTCCAAGGTTTCATTTCCCCTGTAACTCCTGACTGACCGATGCTAAAGACGCCATTTTAACGAGTCCATCACGACAAAGCTGTCAGACAAGGGGCCATATTAAGGACATTCCAACACCAGCAAGGACCTCCCAACACCTACAGCATAGTTTCCGGAAGGGGATCAGATAAAAACAGGTTGTCTAGCCGCAGGTTGGGATGATGATGTAAGGGCGAAGTGATACTTTATTACAGTAGTGGAAAATATCAGCCTTGGTCAGTGTGAAATGACTGTTTCATTTGGGGGGGGGGGGGGGGGGGAGGGGGGCTACATCTGGCCTACATAATTTAGTCATTTCAATTCTAGATGTTGCCATCCTTTCCTTAATCTAACAGCGCTCTCTTTTTTTTTGTTGGTCTCCCATCTGGGTGTGACATATACACTACAGCTGAAAGGAGTTGGAATAGGGAAAGAGAAAGGGAAGAAAAGGAAGGACCCGCAGTTTTAATTTGCGGTATATTTTGTCCAGTTCAGCATGAAACACAATGCTTTAGCCTAAAAAGCATCATGTTTCATGCTGAACTGGACAAAATATACCTTGGTTTAAAACTGCTGCTCCTTCCCTTTCTTCCCTTTCCCTTGCCCTATGCCAATTCTTTTGAGCTGTTGTGTATGACGAAGGTACCCATATCTCTTTGCATCCAGCACACATGTGTGACATTTCTATTCACAGGAAGGGCAATCAAAGTTATTTGCAATGACTTTTCACAAGACAAGAACAGTACATCAAGGGACTGTTGCATAAAACTTACCATTGATGGTAACTTTGCAACCAATAGCAACTTCTATGGAAACCTTGAAATTGATTGGTTGTTGAGTGATGTTACCATGGCAGTTACCATTGATGGCAGAGTTACCATTAATGGTAATTTTTATGCAACGGGGTCCAATACATTTAAAAACAGGGTAGCCCTTTTACAACAGACATGAAACTCGGCATGGGTTAGCAGAATACCGTAACGATAACATGGACATGTATGAAATATAAGTCATGAAGCGTCACAAACATTTTCAGGAAAAGTAAACAAATATCCTTGTTAACATTTGAAACGTAGTAACCATTGTTTCCAATTCCATAATACCGAAAAAAAAAATTGATTATGATAGTAATGTAAGTACATGTAAATGTACATGTATATGTACTCAAATTGATATAAATTGTTTTTAGTGAACATGTACATTGTGTTTCCCAAATACACTAGGGGAGGGGCATTTTGTGTCTTCTTGAGTATTTGAGCTCCTCTGCAGTCTTCATTTTATTTTGGGTTGTTCTTGATTCATACACATGTACACCATTCATAAATTTAATACCTGTATTAGTTTGTACAGTACAAAATGAACCCTGGCTCCAGCGAAGTTGAACTACTTTATAATGGATATCTTTAAGAAGTCTGAGGATAGTCTCTAAAACCAGTAGCAAAATTGTATATTTGACAAAGAATATACTGTCACTGTGCATATTTCACACTGCTTTACTGCATCGCCAATGGTGGTACTTCAAATTTGGTTTGCACTCTAAATTATGACACTGAATTAGGCCACCCTCCTCAGTCTCACACAATGCAACAGCACACACTTCAAAGGTAAATGTATCCACCGTACATGCAGCCCTTCTGGCAATTTTGTGAGATTGATACATGCAGTAGTTGTGAAGCATGATAATAATAGGAGCATTCACACACACATAATACATGAAATTTAAACATTGAGGGTTTCGACCTCGGTCGTTATCTCCCTTATTCTTTGCATGTGAACGCAATCATTTCACTAATTAGTTACATGATCTCAACTGAGATCAAAATCTCACTAATAGTGCTTTTTTGGTGAAAAGCTGCAATCTTTTTTTTTTAGGCATGCACAATGCACGCATTAATATTGCAGCGCTTACTGACGAGTACATTTTTCAGTAAATGCTCATCTATGTAGTGTATTAATACGTGCACACATGTAATGTATGCTGCACTTGCTGACTCCTGAGATTTTTCGGATTTGTGTGTGAATGATGCAAGAATTGGAGAGATTTCAGCCTCGTTCAGGATCTCACTAATTCTTGTGTGTGAATGGCCCGATTACGAAGGAAGCTTGAATCTCTAATCTGTTGGCTGAATTACGGAGCAGGGATAAACTGATATAACTAGGCCACACATGCGATCCTCTCAATGGGCTTGCAATCAAACTACTAATTGGGTTCTCTAATTGGTACTTGACCTTTTAATAAGCCCTTCTTCAAATTAACATATCTTTGGTACTTGGCACATGCTACTTCAACATCTTCTGAAGATTGTGGCTGTGTGTTTTTGAGTGAATATTTGTCAATGTACGCACAACTTTTCTCCCACATAACTGTGTAGTAACATGTTATTACATTAACCTGTATGCAGTAAAGATTAAATAGGTACAATGCATTCTTAACATGATATGAGTTAATGCTAGTCGAAAAAACCCCTCAGATATTCTTCCTGAATGCATATTTCTTCACAATATGTATGTCAAGTTTCACATCAGTATATGTAGTAGAAAAGTTGTTAAAATTTGTGTCCATGGATGATACACTATTTTAACATCTTCTGAAGATTTTAAGTTTCTTGGTCAGTGCTTACATTTACTCGCTTGCAGTACAGGTATGTACATGTAATGCAAATGTCCATTTTACTGAAGTGTGCATCTGATGTCATACAAGTCAAATGACATGATCTGACGATTCATGCAATACATTTGATTTTAAGGAGGATAAAAGGTGCGTTAAAATGCCATGTCACACAAATGAACCAAATGCAGCACTTCAAAAAAGGAGCACATATCTATTCAGGCTGGAATTCATCCCCCCCCCCCCCCCAAAAAAAAAAAAAAATAAAAAAAAAAAAAATAAATAAAATAATCATCGCAGGTAGAATAATTGTTGTTAATGAATATTAGGAATATTATTTTCATCACAATAAATACATTTGTTTGGTTCACATATGACATCATGTATAGGCTTAATCATGCCCCCGCCCACACAAACAAGTTAGCATTAAGGGCTTAATTCATTGGCGGAGACATCTTTGAGTTGTCTCCGAGAGTCTTGGAGACGGTTAGTCTCCGGAGACCAGGCAAGTCTCCAGGAGATATCGCAGAGACCTCACAGAGACGCTGTTTTCACTAAGTAGCCAATTAGTCTTTAGGCCAATGAGGTACCAACTTAACAACACAAGCAACTTATTTGAGGGATTGTTGATTTAAAATTTGTATAGATTTTGATGGGTAGTATTTACCTTCTTCTTGTATCCATCGTTGACAGGAGACAGGACTCCACCAATCACATGGAACTTGCCAGTATGATGCAGGTAGTCCCTTGCTATCTCTGTTAGAGGTAGGGTAGATGGGGTAGATGAGTGAAAGATGGGAGAACAATGAGGGAGAGGGAGATAGAGCGGGAAAGAGAGAGATGAATGGGAGAGAAGAGAGAGGGGGCAAGATATGGAGAGGGGAGAAAGGGGGAGAGAGGGGAAAGAGAGAAGGAAGGGGAAGAGAGAGGGGGGGGGGGAGAAGGGGAAGGAGAAAGGGTAAGAAAAGAGGGGTACATGGAGTAAAGGAAAGAGAAAGAGAAAGAGGAAGGGGCAGAGAAAGAGACACATTAGGAAGGCAGAAGACAAGAGAGGAAATGAAAAAATAAGCACAGTTGTAACAATTTCATGGATTGTCCAGAAAGAGTATTTTTTAAACAAATATCATCAGAATCACAATAAGAGCTCTAGCTGAGTAACACATTTTGATGATTTAATAAATGCACATAAAAAACATCAATGTCTGACTGAAAAAACTACATTGATGCAAGGATTGGCAGTGTGGCATTATATTTAACCACATATTTACCCCAAAACACATGTTTACACAAATTTACTTTTGATCAACTCTTTATATGTATTTTGTCACCATTAATACACACCAATCCTACTGAGAATGAATTTGTCTGGATCCAAAGGGTTAAAGTACTAGCTTTCAGCTGAATATAAAGCACAAACATAGAAATGTCTTATAAAAGCAAGTGGACACATTTGCTAATTTCATTATGAGTGCTCCGCCAGACGCGCATACAGCAACAACAGCATTTCATGCTAATGAGTTTAGCCATTGGATCTGGCGCCATAGGATCTGCCTGTGCATGTGACCCTCGCGAAAAAGAGTCCTTGATTGTTTATCCATCAGCGCTAACACTTGCCGAGGTCTTCAGTGCTCCATTTATAGGCAAGAGACCTAAGAGCCTAACGCTAAACAAATATGAACATTCATTATATCACTTACTAGTCACATTGTTATACAGTACTTGAAATACTTGTAGTTCTGCATATCAGAGGACATCTTCAAATCAATACATGCATGAAGTTCATGACAGAGAAAATGACAATGATGGTGGTGATGATACGGGGTTGTTGTAACAATGATGATTGTGAAGATAGTGTACAGTTCTTTCTCCTTTGTAAAATCAGGGATCATCAGGTAGTGTCCAAAGGCATAAACACTATGTGCTCTATGGAGAATTAAACCTTGGATTTAAGCATTGAAGTATGGTGCTAGTGATTTAGTTTTTTTGACAGAAATAATTTCCTAATAATTATTGAAGATATCATTTTCTCAAACTGTTGCCAATTAGTTTTATTGACCTTTCACATTTTTTCACAAGAAAGAAAGAATCATGTTTTTAATTTTGCAGACAATGTGAACAAGCATGTTGAAAAACATACAAAAAACTTAACTGTACATGTACTATGATACATGTTTTAAATTGTACTTGCTGTCCATTGTCAGTAAATAACAAACACAACAATTGGACTTGTGCAAGTCTGAATATGCCTCTAACTCTACACGATGTTAGTTTCATCAGGTTCAGATGTTATAACGATTGATAAAACTGACTTGTAATGTTCATCTGTCTTTCATGAAAAGCTGTTCATGGATGTATTCCAAATGTTACCAAATGATCATCTGTCTTTTATGAAAAGGGATTCACCCAAATGCTACCCATAATGCTCAGCTGTCTTTCATGAAAAGCTGTTCGTGGATAAAAGTATGTATTCCAAATGTTATTCATTTTTAATGACTGTAGACGGGTAGACTGTAGATACACTGAAGCTCAAAGAAATTGGCATAGGTAAAGGGAAAGAGAAGAAAGGGAAGAAGCCTCAGTTTTAAACCACGGTATATTTTGTCCAGTTCAGCATGAAACACGATGCTTTAGCCTAAAAAGCATCATGTTTAATGCTGAACTGGATAAAATACACGCTGGCTCCTTCCCTTTCTTCCCTTTCTCTTTCCCTTTCCCTATGCCAATTCCTTTGAGCTGTAGTGTCTCCCAATCTACACAGGTCATTTTCATGTGTAGTGGAACTTAAGTGGAACATTTGTGTAGTAGGTTTTGCCAAAATCGGCTAATCAATACTATTCACCTACATGTAAATATCTACAGATATAATGACATGAAATTTTCATCCAATGAAGATATTCAAAATGTATCAGTCTGTCCAGTTATGTGGTGCATTCTATGTCCTGTCTAATGTTCTTGTTGTACCAAGCTTGGTGGGATTTGATCAAATATTTCTTGAGTTATCACATAAATAATGACAGTTTGGGACTTGACCTTGACCTGTGACCTTCCATATTTCACTAGTCATATTAATATTGTCTTTGTTATTAAGTATTCTAATGGCAATCAGTCAAAGTTGGCTATTGTCTCCAACAGTTTTATGTCACTAATTATTAAAAATCGGTTGTCTTGTTCTTTGGAAGAATCATGTACATGTAATTTATAAGGATTTTTTTTAATGAATAATACTCCTTTCTTTTCATTTTTTTTTCTTTCTAAACAAATATTTCAAATACTTGTATACAAATCAAACCATTTTCCTTCAATGGTACTTCCAATCAACACCTCGGCTCTGTCGTTGATATGATATAAGATTCCGAGATTGGTGGAGTTTGTGATGAGAAATATTTTGACAAACTTAGTCAAAAGAAGACATGCCCTAACACAGATTAACATACCGAATGATGCAAATTTGTCAATGATCTAGTGTGCTAACAAGTGAACGTTAGACTTTGCGAATGAATTATGCAAATGAACGCACAATTTGTGAGCCCTGTGTCGGTGGGTGTATCTCCCAGACTACAGTCAAATGCTAGCTCTTTACGTTGACCTCCAAATCTCAACCAAAATATAATAAAATCATCATCTCAAGTTATACTATCATTGCACCACATTTTAGATTGAAAAATTAAATTTGGTCAATCATTTCTGCAGTAACAATTTCAGATTTAACTTTGAAACAGGATCTTTACACTTTGACTCGTTTGATCCAAATTATAATCAGAACATGACACATGTACACTATCTTTTAACAAAGTTTTAAAAAAATGTGATCAATCATTTTTTGAGTGAGCAGTATCGCGTAAGCAAGATCCGGAAGGATGGACAACCCAGAGACATACTGGAAATGCCATCGGGCCACTTTGTGGTGTAATGACAAAACAAATCGACAGAACGAAAATTGTATAACATCACTAAAAGTAAAAAAAACAGGCCCATTAATATAGACCACTTAAATTACAAAACAAGTTGGATAGAACATCACTATTGATCACATCTCATGAGATCAAAAACACAGTTTTCCCACTTAAATCCACAAAAAAGTGCCCACTTTCACAGCAGATCAACCGCATTGTGCGTGCGTCACGCCATTATTGACGTCATTCCTACATTGCCGACTGTCAGACAGAGCACATCAGGAAGATTACTCTGATTAAGGGTCGTGGGAGAACACCGGTGCGGGGGGAAAAAAGGAGAAACTTTATGGTGGGTGACTCGACTCTCAATAAGGCACCGTTTCTCAGAATTATTTACACTTTTACCCCAATGTACATACTGTACGTATCGGTATCTGCCAGCTTCTCTTGTGCATCTACACTTCCGGCAATGAGGAGTTGTACAGTTGACACAAAATTGGTTCACATATTGCTTTAAGATCAGTCATTCACCTGTCCAACATATCTTGTGCCCTTGTGTTTTAAGGAATAAGACAAGAGGATGAAATAAATTGTATGGTTCTAGTATGTGGGTGACTAATCTCTCAATATGGCACATGAATCATCTACATGTACACTACAGCTCAAAGGAATTGGTATAGGGAAAGGGAATGGGAAGAAAGGGAAGGACCCATAGATTTAAATCACGGAATGTTTTGTCCAGTTCAGCATGAAACTTGATGCTTTAGTCTAAAAAGCATCATCTTACATGCTGAACTGGAGAAAATATACCGCGGTTTAAAACTGCTGCTCCTTCCCTTTCCCTATGCCCATTCCTTTGAGCTGTAGTGTGCATGTACATGAACATTGTACATAATTAATGAATGTACCTGTAGAGTACATCTTTATATTAAAGATGAACATGAGGGTCAAGCATTTTTTATTTAAGTTGATAGATCACAGAGTTGGTTTTCAAAGAGTGCTGTTGGAAGGAAAGCTTAATGGGAAGAGAGGATGAGGGCCACCACGTACTCAGTGGATGGATGACATTAAAGTTGATATTCATAGAAAATCCAAAAATATAGCGATCTATATATCAATGGAAAGCTGAAAGTGTGTAGAAGTCAAATTTATTCATTATTTCGCTTATAAAATAACACAAAAGAAATAAAAACAGTTTTTGTAACGCATCTCATATGCTACGAACCCTGCCGTTTGCCGTCTGCGAAAAGAGCGATTTTTGGTGACGTAAGGTGAATGGGCACGTAAGCCATCTCCAGCCGCTACATTACGTGTTTTATACGTATAGCTCTAGTATATCATCCTGACTAAATATACCATTTAAGGCTATATTTCACTGTCTTTTAGATTTTTCTTGTTAGCAACATTTGAGTAAGTCTTGCACAAATCTAACAAAAATAATCTCAGCAATAATAAAATAAGAAAAATGAAAATATTCTGACCTTTATCGGGAGGTTTTACATTGAAATACGAAGTCGAGTCTACTGAATGTAATACGAGCTGTCGTTCGGAAAAGTTTGTTTTCTTGCACTTGTACGTTTTGTACAGGTTATGTCATCTAACGACCTTTCAATTAAGGCTTACAAATATCTCAAATAATGTTGATAGAAGATTTGAGATAATATAATCTAGATATCAAACACTCTATAGACCCATTTATATTTTTCTCGAAAGATTTGTTGACGTTCAACGTCATACATACTGCAGTACGATTATGCACGCGCGCGTACGTCATTATAGCCCATGCATATCGCGACTGCATATCGTACGGTATAGCCTTACTGGTGCATTCGCATTCCATGATTACAATGCATGCTCGCGATCGCACACGTACACATGTATGGGTATTGCGCATTTTCCTTTCATCAACTCTCTGCTCATCGTTCGATATTTCTGCTCGCAAGGGAAAGACAATCAACTGACAACAACTTTAATTTGCATGTATGTACATTGTGTACTATACTTGTGGTCTCTTATTGCGCGAAATATAAACTGGTTTGTCAACATGAACGGTATCATAGTACGTACATGTACATATGTGCATCGTAGTTTTAATCTTATACAATTTCATCATGATTGTTGACAGAACAATCGAGTCCTGTTCTTTTTTCTGTTTCGTCCCGGCCGACCGGTAGCTAGCTCGACAACTTAGCGCTACTGCTACGGCTACGCTGAGCTAAGTGGATCGGGCCCACGGTTATTGCAAACTCGCGCACTAAGTTTTGGAAAAAATAAATACCCTCTAGTCTAAATCATTTCAACTACATACCAATGTTCGGTGCTGTTTGGATCAAGCCTGGCATGATCCTGGTTGCCCCTTGGCCTAGCATCCCCGTAGTTTTCCATTTGTAGATCGAGATCGACATCTTCTTGAAGTTCAGGTTCTGGTTCATGCCGGTAAGCAATCTCTACAGCGTCCATAACACCGCCATAACAACACCATTCGTACTCGCAGCTTTTAAGAGCCTGAGGAGCGTTTGATTCATCATCAAAATCTCCCACTTCACCTTCATCGATTTCACTATCTGGTGCAATACTAGTACTAGAGCTAATACTCTCGTCTTCAAGTTCTTCTTCAAAATTGTCGATTTCAAAATCTAAATCGAGGTCCAACTCATCTATTGCTGAAGTCTAAAAAATAGTTCAGTTCGCGAAACGTAATTTGCTGTTCGGTACGTACACGAAAGCTGCACGTGACTGATTGTCAAATGAAATCATGGACATTCAGTTACGTCATGCATTGTTGCCTATTTTACGGGACGTAAATTGGGCAGATTTCGACAGGGAATTTGACTAGTTTTTGTTTGGATATTTCTGCGCCTCTGGTTTGTTTTAAAGTTTGGGATTAGCGTTATAATGATCATCAAGTCATAAACTTTACAATGATATCAAATTCAACCGTATTTAAAATCAATGAATATCAACTTTAAGGATTGGATGGAGCCGAGTTACCGGAGAATGTGTCAGAAGGGCACATCATCAGGAAATGTGGAGGTCCATGGTAGCCAAACTGCTGAGAGCAGATGGCACTTGAAGAACAAAAAGATCCATGTAATATATTTCTATCATAAACTTCCTTGACATTTATGTTATGATTTTTTTTTTTGATAAAATATGAAATGTCTATTTAACCGAGTCCAACACAAAAAAGTGTATGTAGTTGAGGGCTCGTGCCTAGTAAAAAAAAGGATATTGAAAACAGATAACAGGATCTAGATCTATCTCCAATGCAACTTCCATGTCAACCAAGCTAATAATAAGAAAGAACAATAAAATAATCTGTTTCACTTGATAATACCACAGAAGATACACATTCAATACAACCAGTGATCAATCTCACAGATTTTTATCGCATGGATTTCCTGGAGAAAGGTAGCAGGAAAAGGAAATCCACATGCTGACAAAGCTCACGTACAAGGTGAGGCAGGATGTACATGTAGCTCTCAAACTTGTCCGCACAACCCAAAACTGGTGCATCTTAAATTCAGTAGGACATACACTACAGCTCAAAGGAATTGGCATAGGGAAAGGGAAAGGGAAGAAAGGGGAGGAGCCACAGTTTCAAACCATGGCATATTTTGTCCGGTTCAGCATGAAACATGATGCTTTAGCCTAAAAAGCATCGTGTTTCATGCTGAACTGGACAAAATATACTGCGGTTTAAAACTGAGGCTCCTCTCCCTTCTTTCCTTTCCCTTACCCTATGCCAATTCCTTTGTGCTAGAGTGTAGACATAATTCCTTTTTTTACTGAACACTTTTTAAAAAAAATAAAGGGTAGCCGCATCAGTAAGATTGTACTGTTCTCCCTGGGGACTCCCAAGTTCCATTCAGACTAAAGTTCAGTTTTTATTGTTCGTAGAGTGTACATGTAAATGTACATACTGTAGGTTGTGTGTTTAGATAGGACAATCAATCTTATTGGATAGCACATGTGCATAACACTTTGGGTGACCAACATATACAATTTGAGTTTCTAAGATCTAAATGCTTTCAAATATATTGTATTTATAAGGTACCATAAAATAAAACATCAACACTAATTTCATTTCCTGACTGCTAACCACTTTTTGTTGATTTTTATTAATATTTTTATCACTTAAATGTTTTCTCATTTAAAATATTTTCTTCTTTATTCATTTTTATTATCATTATTATTATCTTTCTTTGCGGAGAGATGGGGGAACTACCTTTGCCAATCACCATATTTTGGTTGAGAAATCTTCATAATTATACAATTATTGCCAATTACATGTACTCTGGTAGTTGAGTTATTAATCCAACCCGTTAACTGATTCAACTCTAGTTAGCAAAAATGATGGCACATCGTTTTCAACGGCTCAAAGTGTGGAAGTAAATACAATGTACTGCAGTAAATGTCGTACATGTATGTTCAGTATGTTCTTTATTCGAACGCAACTTGTGCCAGTGCGATTATATCAATATCGGAAGCCAAGGTGAAAAAAAAAAACATTATGAAACCTTGAACAGTCCAAACACATTTATCAGATTATCAACTAATATTGATATTTGAACAGTATATAAAAAAGAAAGAAAAGGAGATGATTCAATCTGGCTATGCCTGCATAAAGTACATGTACCAGTAGTGCAGCATGAGCAGTTTCCCCAGCAATGTTAAACCCTTTACATGCCGTATATGAATGTATACATGTATTCACAAGTAATACACACAAATCCCATAAAGTGCTATTTTTTCTGGCACACAAATTGTTAAAGTTCTTGAAAATATGTACATGTCTATTGACTACAGCAGAGCAGCCAATCAAATAGCATCAAGTACACTAATACTCAGCCTTGGAAAACCCTTACACATCTCACTGGAAATGAGAGAGTACTGATTAAGCCAATTGTGTTGCAATAACACCTCGACTTGTATTTATAACTAAATCATATTATTGATTCTACAGATGGGTACACCGTACACCCACTAGCTACTTATTTCATAAATCTGCATTTCAGACTGGAATTGAATCTGCATGGAAGTAACAATATGTACATGTTCATGTACACACCATGTCTCCACTATATATACCGGTATAAATGCCATGAACTAAATATATTTTTCAAAATAGTCTTGTATAAATATGGAGTTCTAAACAAACTAAGTGAGGTGTCTTCATTGCTATAATAAGAACACTACACTAATGTATGATGTATTTTGGGTTTAAATGTTGAGCAGTTTGGTACGATAATGGAAAATAATAGCTGAGACAGTACTTTAGCTCTTAGCTTACAGTGTAGTACCTGTATACAAAAATGACAAATTGAAATGAATTTTAAGTTTTGACTTCTAATACACGCTGGCTAAAATTACTACACATATTATTGGTTGATACATGTATGTCACCTTGTCATGTGAATAAAGAGTTTATACCGGTACTTGTTTTTGGTTCCATTCAATCATGCTGTTTACACAACATCTTGTAATTCATGGAAAATGTTTACCGTAATTTTGTTTCATGTGTAAAGAATCTGTCGTTTTAAAACACATGTACATTACATGTAGACCGCAAAATGTATTTTCCACCGCTTTATCTAACAACATCATGTTTAATTTCTGATAGATATATTATATTTGCCTGATATATACTATATTCTGCCTTTGCAGATTCAAGAAAATAGCAGTACACATGTCCCCTTTATCACTGATCAACATCAATATGGGTAAGTATTTCTTGTCCTCGCACAAATTGAAATTAAAACAGCAAATGCAGGATGCAACATTACAATCATTTGACCTGTGCTGATGCTTGTATTTTAAATACTGAGCAGAATTTAGGCCCCATTTCATATCAAATAGCTGAATGGGTATTGGCTGAAAGTGATGTTTTGGTTTTGTTTTGTATGGTTTAAAGAACATTTGGCACATGACTGTCATCAGGACATCTTTTAATAAACCAGGGTCTCCAATGATACACCTACAATGTACTTGGTGCAGTAACAACTTGATACATGCTCACTACATGTAGTACGGCATCACCTTTGGGACAAGAGATTCCATTAACATTATGACAATGAGACAAACAACAGGTAGAAAAAATTTCAACTTTTTTTTTGCTTTTCAGAGAAAAAATCACACACTTTCACAAAAACAAAAAGATTTATAGAAATGATTGTGTTGCAAAGAAAATCTTATTGTATGCTCAGCGATACACCGACTATTGATTTAAACATAGCACATATTATTAAATGTTGTATGTGCATGCTCTGAAAATTAAAAGCACCACATTAGCACTAAGCGCTGCGGCACTTCACACTGTATTCAAAACCCATTGAAAATCAGTATAGTGAGTGGTCCACGAACCAGCCCCTATCCTTGAAACTGGCCCCAGCTTTTTTCTGCTCAATGCGCGTTAAATGCGTATTTACGCATTAGTAAACAAAAGATTTTCAGAGGAAAAATTAGGCGAACTGTAGATACATTTGACAATTGCACATTTCAAAATATATCTTATTTTCACTTGTGTTCGTACTTCCGTGATTTTCTCATAGATCGCAGAAAGTTTTCTGTCATTTTTTCATTTCATTTCATTTTCATTTCACTCAAAAGAAAACGGTCGAGATGCAATACTAATGCAATGTTCGCACTGTACTTGTCAGAGCGACTGAGATATAGCACATTATCGGTAGGGGCCCGTTTCAAGGTTCAGTGATGTCAATGAATGATGTTTACTGAGCGATATTTGAAGTGCAATTCCTCCGCCAGTTTTGCGCATATCTTCAATCCAAAAATAGTTCTCAAAAGAACATAGTTTTCTTGATCTGTGAGTGAAATTTCAATATGTTACCTGTTCATCTTGGTACGAATATATTCAAAAGAAAATATGGGGGCCAGATTGAGGCACCCGCATCATGATCTGCATCTGCATCATGCATCTGCATCACTGCATCTAGGTAAGGGCTCTTTTCTGTGACAAATATTGCCAGGCTAACATTTCAGGCAAATCAAGGGGCTTTTTATTTGACAATATTTAGTCAAAGTGAGTGTGAACTACTGTAGTTCAAAAGCACTCACAACATTAATATTTCTTGCCATTTTTCAGATGGGACAGAAAGGGGCCCCATGATACAATCATTCATACCCATGTATATGACTCATCTTGTTAATTAGCATGATGCATTTTGCTGCATTGCCTCTGCACAAAAACGCTAGTTTCTAATCAAACTTAAAAAACGTTTGAACATTGTTATATTTATTGTTACAAACATTTATAAAAAATATCCCTTGCTGGTTAAGACTCCATTGATTCATTCCTGGGACATTATCCCTTCAACAATTCAAGCCACAGACACATTGACTCATGTAAACATTGCACCAAGTTACAGTTTATCTTGTATGCTACGGACCATGCACTCGGCCTCGGCTCCAGTACAGACTATACAGACAACATTGCAACATCTACTACATCCATTGGTAGTGCCATTGGCATTGCACCACATTGCACATAATTAATGTTTGGAAAATGGCTGTCCTACGCGACGCCTTCGCTTCAGCTAATGTTCATGAACGTTGCTTTGTTTTCATCAATTTGACATTAAGATGTCTCTCTTTGAAACCCAAACGCAACCACAATTCCATATTCAATCATTTACTCACCAAACATCCTCAAATGCATGTTTGTGATCGGGTTGAAAGACCCGCAGGCGAGCAGCAACACTCTAGTGGGCGCAGCCATGTTGTTGATTGAATGCGGAGGTTGACAAACTTTTCCGTGAACAGCTGATGACGACAGCGGAACAGCAGACGGCCTATCAGCGGCGCAGCGGCCCCGCACCGAGCCGCTCCGCGCAGCTACGCCGCCCGTATCGGCCGCTCCGTTGCAGCTAGCGCCCTTCGTACATGGCGTAGCAGCCGAGTTTGTCCTGATGGGCGAATTCGGAGGTCGAAAAAAATGTGGGGAGACCGATCGAGATCGTCTCGTACTCGAGTCACGGTTAGGCCTCATGCAGATTGTTATGAACTTGAACTTTCCAGGCATTTCATCATCAGAAACAACTCAAAAAGTACCAATCGGTCTTTTTCCTTCGTTCCATGTCCAAATGAAATGTTAACAGCAAAAGTTTGTTTTGGTCGCGGGATGTCCCAGGTAGCTACATGTCTCCTTCTCCCGATCACCCCTCAATCTTTGTGCGATCACTTTTTCGAGTGTACGTGAGATTCGGCCAGCCGCGTTCACTGTTCGCGGATGTGTGAGTAGAATTGAGTTGAGTACCATAGTGGTCACCTCAATTCACAGAATAGGCGAGCGTCCGATTTTGAGTGGGTGGGGTGAAAGTCGGAAGCTGTTTTTTGCTGTTTTCGTGACATCAAAACCCGCAGTTAGAGGCACACTAGAAGTGGGGTGACGTCAGAGTAAACGCTCCAATAATCCTGTTTTTTATTTCCCTTTCATTTCTGAATGGGGTGCGATTTGGGTTTGAGGTAAACAATAGACTTAGAAATCATCGTCCACAAAAAAGTCACTTTATCGCTTGTTGTGTCCATGTCGCAACTGGTAGAATGATTAAATTTGTGGAATGCTTATGTTCACCATTCACGGAACATACAAGGGTTGTGGCTTGTTCTGGCACGGTTTGGTAAGCAACAATGCTTGTTTGTTTTCATTTTCTTGGAAGTAATTAAAGCTACGACTTTCCACCTACCTGCAATAAATTGATAAATATACTTCATCAAAAATGTTTATTGAAGCCAATGCAAATACAGTAACACACACACATACACACACACACACACACACTCACACACACACACACACACAGACACACAGACACACAGACACACACACACACACACACACACACACACATGTAAAATAAGAATTCAATAGGTTGTGCATCCAGCATTTTCATTACCTAGTATTTAGTATCCTATGTATATGTACATTAGCAAACAAGTACATCAGCAATTAGGGCCAGGGTTAATTACCATGAGGTGAATTTCTGAAATGTATTATTGGAAGTTTAAGCAACATTCACTCAAGAAACACCATGCAAGCGTGTTGATGCACATAATGTGAAATAAAATTGATACACTCCAAGAAGAACTACATGGAGGAGGAAAAGCTAGTGACGTCATAGCTCCTCTGGCTTCTTCCCTCTACCCCTCTGAGAGTGGAAGAAGCCAGAGGAGCTGACTACAGTCATTAGGGCGTAGTCTGTGTTACCAGACATACATGTTAACAGACTGGGTTGTGTCTATGCACCTCACAGCCTAGAACCTCGGCTAATGATGTGAATGAAAAATATATGAGAATGAAAGAGACAGATTGAGAGAGAGGGAGAAATGCAGAAGAGATAGATAGATAGAGAGAGAGAGAGAGAGAGAGAGAGAGAGAGAGAGAGATTACATTACAATAAGTACAATCAAGAACAAAGCAGACTATTTTATTGTACATGTAATCACAATCCCAATATTTATTGGAGTGAATGTAAACATATCTTGAGATAAACCACAAGAGGGCGACATATCATGTTAATGATTTTTACAATTTACACCTGGACCACAATAATACAAAAAAAAAAAAAACATCTTTTAGCTAAATCACTTCTTAATGCCTTGCGAATAAATATTCACATTTTACAGTGAAGGATAGCATAAAAAGAAAATGGGAACAGATGTAGCACAAACTATTTATAAAGCTTAACACCATTTTTTTTTACTTTCAACTATAAAACTGAGCAACTGGTCAATGATATCTACTTCTCAAATAGTGACATTTGTAGGCTCATGCATATTTGATGTTCATAAAATTACATGGACAAAATAAATAGGATTTATCACTGATTGTAAGAAAGGATTCCCTTAACAAGATAATCATATCTGAAACAACGGCTCCTAATAAATGTATATTGTCTTCAAGGTATACAGTAATGATTCTAAGCTTGTGAATTATGGTAATTTATAAAAAAACATATTCTGTTCACCCTGGAGTAATCATATTGATTAACAAGTTCTTTTACCAAAGGAAATATCAATCAAGGAAATGAGAAATGCGAAAGCATGTTGCCATAGTAACATTCCATATAAAGTGACTGACAAATGTCTTATTGTGAATGTGGATTAATATGAATGCATTCATAATTCATAAAATGAATATGATGTGACAGTATCCACTTAAAGGGTTACTAAATTAGAAAAAAAAAGAATGAAAAAATATATAAAATATTTTATTCATGCCGTTGACATTTATGGCATTTTGTCTTCTCTGACATCACTGGAGGCATGCGTTTTCGTCAAAATTTTCGTCAAAATGAGACTTTTTTGTGGAAAACAAATGTGAAATTTGTTTTGGTGGATAATTTTTCATAGGTTAGTGGGAACTTATTTTTCTAATTCATTAACCCTTTAATGATTGACAATGTTAGGGTCATCCAATACTGAATACATGTATAGCATAGTTTGTATCACATATCAAGTGATATCACAAATATAAAGACATATCACAGATAACATGTTCTTAAATGGTTCATAGCAATTGTCTCCTTTTGGCTCAATAACTAGCACAATACATTATGATTTGATATTTCTATTGGATGCACAATTGTCCTCTGAAATGGAATTGACAAGAGGATCTGCAGAATAATGATCGTATTTATATTACCAGGTGTAATCCATAATCATACTTTGAAAAACAAACTGAAAATTTATGTTTCCTTGAATCATTTTCAACAGGACACAGCCTCGAGTGAAATATTGGACCAGGACTAGCCCCTTTGACCATTTACACAATGAAATCTGCAATTCTTCCTCAAGTGGCAAAAACTTACTTGTGAAATTTGACTCGAGTCGAAATTAACAAATTGTTAACAAAAGCAAAAAAAGATATCTGGTGGTCTTGAGTATCCAAAGCTACATGTTACCATTTCTTATAATTTATGCATGGTCCGTAGAGTCTTCAGAGGCGTACTAACAACACAAACTAACTTGTCACAACAATTATTACTTGCATTTTAAACGCTGTACACAGAATATTACGCGCATTACTTATTCATGCCATTTTCATTCTTGTACATTTCCTTTGTACAGTTCATACTCTTCAGAGACATGAAAAAAGCGAGTGAATAACCAAAAAAGTGAATAACTTTAATTGAAACCATAAAACATCCAACAAACCAGGTCATTGCAATTTTCATACATATTCTGGGTGAAAATGTATAATCTCCACATTTGTATTTAGCAGTTTTCCCCAATATGAATAGCGAACTGTGATGGAAGGTAATATCTTCAACGTGGTTGGCCCAATCGGGGATGTTTTACAGTCCAACAATACGTAACAAAAGAGGTTTGTACATTTCTACTTTTTACTGTCCTTGTCTGATTTCTTGTCAGAATCCTTTGGTTGGCCTTGCTGCGTCAGATTCCCCATGGCCCTTTGCACATCCTCGCTAGAAGGGTCAACGCCCGGTAGGTTCCGTAGGACGCTCTGGAGGAATTCTGGGTCATTCATGACCTCTGAGAAATCGTCCGCATCATCAGGCTGCAGAAAGAGAAATTGAGTGAATGGATGGAAAATCGTAGAACAGACCTCATTCTTAGGACTCCATGCATCCTTACATCTGTAGTGTTAGTTGCGTGTCGGGATCAACTATAAAATTCTGTAGTGTTGCTAATTCTGAGGCCAAGGAAGACTTGGAACAAAAAGTGTATTACAGATTGCAGTACATTTGATTTGTTACTCAGCTCATACACTCCATGATAAGTCTGTGATAACTCTAGATCTTGTCATCTCTATATCTGATGATTATCAGTCTGAAATATATCTCTATCTGATTCAAACTCTCTCTGAATATATACTGATTCTTTCATAAGATGCAAGGGGGGGGGGGGCTAAATTTAGTAGACTACACAAGGTAGCCTCAAAAAATCAAAGATGGCGTTTTGATAACTTGTAAGGTGCATGCATATCAAAGGAAATCATTTTTGATTAAAGGGTGACTCATTCACATGGAAATCAATGTTTTTCTTCTTCCAAGAATCATCAAAAATGCATTAGAAGACATGATGGGAAAACGCAATATTCAGGAGCCAAATTTAATTCACATATCACCGCAATACATACATGTATTGAGAAAATACATCTATACTTTTCAAAACAACAATTGCTTGAAATTTTTGGGGAAATCGATTCGTATCCATTTAAATGTATTTATTTATTTCATTCATTTATTTGTAATAAATGTAGGCCAGCTTTTTTTTATTAATATCATAGCTCATATTTCAAAAATTTAATCAATCAATTCATTGATTTATTTTAATGGCGGCGACTTTGTTAAATGTGTTGGGGGCAAATCACCCGAGCCCTTATCCACTATTAGAATGTAACTGAGATTCTACCTTAGAGGCAGCTGAATCGGCAGCGGGGGCCGGCGTATCCGTCTCCATGGGCGTTTCTCCATGCGATGGGGGCTCGGCAGACTCCCCCGCTGAAGATGATGGGAGGTCAGCTGATAGACCAACAAATGGAGGAGGGGGAAAAAGACGACATTGACATATCCACTAGGCAACTTATACACATTAGGGTTTGATGCTTGATTTAGTTTGTAGAGACATCAAAGATGGAAGTATAACATGTACTTGCTGAATGCTTTCACAATGTGTTCTTTTCTTTGTCCAATTCACATTTTTATAGGGAGATAAGCATATGCTGCGGAGTCTCTCTACTCTTGACCAGTGGTAAATGCCAATTTATTCATAAATTTATAGATAACCCAGATGCCTCAAAAAACAAAGCTCATCTGCATACAAAAAATGCTTTTCACTTTATAATCTATAAGCTCTATAATTATTTTTTAGCATATATCAATACTGAAGGATAGAATCTTCCACAAGTCCTGGAGATAAAACATCCATTTTCAAAAACAAGCAGGAATACCATCCAAGGTACCATGTTGCAGATAGGTTTTCAATCATTGTAACTTACCAACAATAGTAGCTACCATGACATCAGCCAATGAGCTCTCATTTGTGCACATGTTACCATGGGAGTTACCATTGATGGTAAGTAACAATAATTGAGAACCTATATGCAACAAGATAATAGAGACACCTACCAATGACAGTTTGCCTGAGGGACATCTGAAGGGCGTAGGCGATCTGTTCTTCCTCCGTCATAGCGCCGAGGTCTGGGGAAGGCGTGTCCTCGAAGCTGCTCATTGGTTGGTTGGACATGACCAGGGCTTGCTCCAGGAGAGCCTCCTCAGAGTCTGGTTAAAACAAACAATCACAAGGATATTCAAGACAGGGTTTCCCCTTTTGCAGGTAAAACAAAAATTTGGTAAAAACCACAGAAAATGGCAGAAGATACTGTATCAGAACTTCCTTCCCAATTATAGAACTGGAAACTGACTTTGAGCGAAATTATAGCAATTGCTAGATATTGAGGAGGTTGAGGAACCCTATAGCTTAGAGGTCTATGTTTCACACCGGTCTGCTCCACAGTGCATGTGCTGAATGGGAGCAATGCGTGTATCACACCCAAATCATTAGGGTATACTGCTGGTTCCTGCCAAGTTTCATGACTTTTGCAAATGGGACACCTGTGAGGCAGCTGAATTGGCAGCAAGGGAGGGGTGGGGGGTGGGGGGGGGGGGTGGCGTATCCGCTCCCAAGGGGGTCTCTCTTCTCCTCTTGACATGCTTTCTCTCGTAAATTTATATTAAAAATAAACACAAATCCTAAAGACTACCATTTACTCCCATATAGAAGAAATGACTGGTCTCTGAGTTTGACTTTGATTTACATTCAACTTAAATGTATCCCGTGTGCTATGTAGGTTACCACTGTGAGTTTGAGGCTTACGATTCAACAATTTCTCATAACTAGGAGCTTGACCATTCAGAGCTTTGAAAACTGCCATTAATGTCTTCAATATGATTCTCTGCCACAGTGGACCAGTGTAGAGTGGGGTGATTCGGGAGAATTTGGGGATGAGATTATATATGAGTTGTGCACATACATTTTGTAATGCATAGGCAATAAACTATGCGGTAATCGATATGGAACTATCCTTCTGGTCACTTCAGTCTTAACATATCTTTACCCTCTCAGTTCCATAAGCAATAAACTATGATATAATTGACACAGAGCTGTCCTCCTGGCACAAGACAACAGAACACAAGAAAACAGATGGAACAAGAAACTCACAGAATGGCAACCAAGAATAGGAAAGCGGAGAAGGGGTCGACAAAAGAGAAGGTGGAGAGACGAAATATCAACATACACAAAAACATTAACACGGAACAGAATGACAGCAAATAGAAGTGAATGGAAACTGATTGAGGAGGGCTTCATCCAACAATGGTTGAAAAATGCCTGATGATGATGATGATGATGATGATGATGATGATGATGATATCCTCCTGGGGCACTGAGAGGATGAAGAGCTGGGTTAAGGGTTGTGATTGTTTGGAGATGACCGCCCCTGAGTGGTACACCTACCTGCTGGCTGAGAGCTGGGTTTGGGCGTCGACTCGGCCGTCTCTTCCCCAGGCTTCTTGGTGTCATCCTCCTGTCTCTGTCTCTGCTCCTCCATGGAGATACGCAGGGCCTGTCGGAATAGTCAGGAAAGGGGGGAACAAAGAAGATTAATGCACTGTTTAACCCTTTATTTGCCAGTTAAAATGCTGCTCTATGGGAATTGTGTGTATTGGTGGAGAAAAAAAATCCCCCAGTGGCACATGAAGGGTTAATAAGCCAATCAAGAACAATTATATGCCAAAGGAATGCCAAGCCTTTTTTTTTGTGGATATTTTCTAACTATAGCGAACAAGATAACAAACAAAAAACATAATATGCTTGGTGAAAAAGATGTAACTATATAAAAAAAAAAAGACACCAACAACTGCTGAGTGCTTTTTACTGTATTGGTATTTCTTTAAAGAAGATAATCAATTACTGAATGAAAGAGTTAAGTCTTAAAGTGGAAGAAGAGCAAAAAAGATTACAATAGAACTGCTAAGAAGTACATCAACAAATTATCTTTATCTTGGTCATGGACTTCTAAGCCCTCTTAATTGTTTTGCTTCTTAGTTACGACTGCTTCTTAGATTCAGACTGTAATGTGATATCTACATTTCATACACCATAGATTCTAAGGCACTCTGTGTTTAGGGATACACATAACTTTGAGATCACCTTAAATCTATCATTGTAGCAATTCCTCTAAACACGGTCTAGATGTATATCTTGTTACTGACAGTCACATAATGCCCAACATCTTACATGACCCAATAAAAGTTGCATGCTTTTATTTGATTGTATATAATTTTACATAATAAACCATGAAATTTAACTTGCCAATAAACAAGCAGTGAACCAATCTGATTGGTCTATCAATGACATCTTAAATGTGGTGAGCTATCAACATTTATTTAACACAAATACACACAAACAAAATAGTAATTACAAAAATCAACAAAACTGACCATAGCAAGTTCAGGGTCTGTCGAGGGATCGAAGCCAAACTCAAACTCGCCACCCGTTGTCCCAGGTAAGCCTGGCACAGCACCAGTCCCATCCTCTCCCACGATAACAGGGGAGTTCATGAGAGCATCGGAGAGGAGCGTACCGGGAGGAATGGTGACCAGATGTGACCTACGAATATCAACAACAAGGATGGTATAAGGTGCAATCACAGGAACTATGGGATGCCAGTTGTATTTTTGTCCCTCACTGTTCCAGGCTAAATTCTGCTCTATAGTAGATAGCCAGTAGTCAGAACAGTGGTTTAACTTGGACCGCACACAAAACATAGACTGACTTAATGGGGCGCAAAATATATCATCTGATGCTGTCACAAACTCACTGATTTCATCACAGAATCACAACAGCTAGTGACTTCAATTATTTGCTGTAATTATTGTGTGGACAAACTCCAAGAACAAAATTGATCATATTGAATCAATAATGCTTCATGTTTTTTTATATGGCATCCAATAAAGTAAGTCCAGAGCTCAGCATATCTATTCATATTTTATGTTCAGATTCGGTGATGAGATTAAACTAGGCCACTTACCCTGTGCCATCATTTCCATTGATGGTGTTGATGAAAGCAGTCAGCTTCTCTGTATTTCCCTGGTTTTTATGGGAAAGGAAAAAAGTAATGGATTATCCTTTTATTGCGCTTCTCATAATGAAAATAAAGCAAAACAACATTATCACAAAACAATACACATAATACTCCAGTATTGTATTTCTCTATCTGAGTGATGGGATGACAGACCTAAATCACAATTTGTTTTTGAAACCAAGTTGTGTATTTTCACTTTGATATGTAGAGAGAAGAACAATATCAAACCATTTCTTAATGTCACTGCTTGAAAAGAAATATGTATACCTACCATAATAATTTACACTTACATATTTCATTTTTTCATATGTGGCATAAACTTTTCATTCATATTTATAGACAATTTCTTTAGTTATTCACATCTTAGTCACCTAACAAGAAGTGCAAATTCCTTCAAGTTTAATTGATGTGTTATCATGACTTAATAAACACCTTCAATTCTCTTTTCAAAGCAAATATCTATTAGAGCAAATTTACCATTTGATTCCGACTACAGTGAACTTAATACATGTCAATTTCCAACACAAGTCAATTATTTGAGTGATGGGATATAGAACTGTACTTACATCTTCTCCAAAGTTGATCAAATCTACTGAAACCTTCTCTTTCTTTAGCTTTTTGGCCATCTTGACAAGCTATATTTGTATTTTTAGAAAAAAAAAAAAGAAGACAAGGCACAGGTAAAAAATGACTCTCAATCAGCAAGCATGAATGTGGGTATAAAACATAAAAACCATGTAAGGGTAGCTGGGTATTTTTTTACAGAGACATATTTTCTCTCTTTGTCACACATTGAAATATACGATGTTTTCTCATTGTTGCATTTTGAGTGGACAACCATACCATGAAGTCATATTGAATGAACTGAAAATAACTTGGCTATATCCTTCTCTTTATTTTGCATTAGGTTGCCAATATTTTTAAGTAATGTTTACATCAAATATTTTCCTTCTGCTCATTATCAGAGATGATAGAAATTGGATGAAATGTCCTTGAAACTAATAAGTTGATAGGACCCATGAACATGAACACCAGGGAAAATACACAGGGCTCTGGGTGATTTTTCCCCCGAAATGCTTAAAGAGTTACTAAATTAGAAAAATAAGTTCCCACTAATCCATGTAAAATTATCCACTAAAAACGAATTTCATATTCGTTTGCCGCAATCAAGTCTCATTTTCACGAAAATTTGAAAAAATGCACGCCTCCAGGGACGTATGAGAAGTCAAAATGCCATAAATGCTAACGGCGTAAATAAAATGTTTTATTCACGCCATTCAAACAATACGTTACCAATGGGAGCCCCAAAGCTTGTCCAGGGTTTAGTAAGAACTTATTTTTCTAATTTAGTAACCCTTTAAAAGAGCCCTGGAAAATGTTTAAAGAGCCCTCAAAATTCCCATATCCATATTACACAATGTAAAATTGTAGACAAATGGCCAATGTGCTCAAAAAGTAGCCCCCGAAAATTTGAAATGATTTTTCCCTGATGAACACAGTCCTATTCTCATTTGATTTTAGGATTGATCATGTAGAGTAAAATTGATTGATCACGCAGAGTAAAATGATGTGTGCGATTGGACTGGGAACCATCATGATGGCAGAATGATTCTACCATGATTACTGGTCTCATAATCATTTCCCAAGTACCTTTAATAGAGCAGTTCACACCTGTAACAAATCTGTGACATCACATCATTGCCCATCAGGGCCCTGTTGCATAAAACTGACCACTGATGTTAACTTTGCTACCAATGGTAACTTCAGATGAAAACCTTGGATTCACAAATCTGTGACATCACATCATTGCCCATCAGGGCCCTGTTGCATAAAACTGGTCACGGATTCACTTTGCTACCAATGGCAACTTCAGATGAAAACCTTGAATTTGATTGGCTGTTGAGCAATGTTACCATGGAAGTTACCACAGATTTAACAGTAATAGTAAGTTGTATGCAATGGAGCCCAGATAAAGTGATCATTATGCTTCAAATAGCCATAACTTTATTATCACATGTCTGATCTTACTCAAAATTTCATGCATGTATTTCTCTGAATTTTCGGAATAGAATTTGATATATTCAGTACGGCTCAAAGGAATTGGCATAGGGAAAGGGAAAGGGAAGAAAGGGAAGGAGCCGCAGTTTTAAACCAGAGTATATTTTGTCCAGTTCAGCATGAAACATGATGCATTAACCTAAAAAGCATCAAGTTTCTTGTTGAACTGGACAAAATACACCGCGGTTGAAAACTGCGGGTCCTTTCCTTTCTTCCCTTTCCCTTTGCCAATTCCTTTGAGCTGTAGTGTAGGTGCGGACTGCTCCTTTAAAGGGAAAGTCTAACCTGAAATTAAATTGGTTTTAATTACAGCAGAAGAATTAAACTACATAATAGTGAAGACTTAATGAAAATCCTTCTAAGGATAAGGAAATTATGACTTTTTTAAAGTTTGAATTTGTGATGTCACTGGCAAGGTGCTCTCCCATATCTTGTGTGCTGTAAAACTCCATTAATTGCCCTTTTTTGTGTTTTTTGATGAAGGCATAAGTCTATTTCATACAGGTAAGTGTGTAAAAATGTGAGTCTTATGATGTATCAAATGGACAGGTAAAATGACGCATATCCACTTTGGGAAAATGGACATTTTCCAAAAAATAATACACAACATAACGGAGAGCATCTCGCACGTGGCGTCACAAAATCAATAAAAAAAAAAAAAATGTAACTTTCCTATCCTTTGACGGATTTTCATCAAACCTTCAACAAAATGTTTCTTTCGCGTTTTTGCTTTTATTAAAATTAACTGAACTTCAGGGTGGACTTCCCCTTTAAGATTGGTTGACTCTTACCTCCTTCTCCTCATTCTCCACGGGGCTGCCCACAAATGCTACTATCCTCATCCTATGGTTCTTGCCCTGCCTGTGCTTCAGCGCCAACTGAAAATACAACAAGAACAAAATTATTATGTGTCCATTTACCATTCCCCACCTCAAATAATTTTTTCCATGTTTATGACCACTTTCCAGAAGCCTAATTACTCAGGAGGTTATCGCTGACCCTTGAGTTTTATGGGGCTAGTTTCCAAATGACAGTCCAAATGACTGGAATTTTGGAACTTTGCTGTAGAAAGATCATTTTATGTTGTGGAGTATGTATGAGTTATATACATCCAAGAGAGTGACCCTCTCAAGGAATTTAACTTGAGTTGCTTACCTATTTCTCACTAGACAACCAATATATATTCAGCGATATCAGAGAGTTTCAATCAATATATTAAATACTCATACTGCACATCATAGATTCATCAGAGACAGAGATATACTTCAGATAGATATTCATCAGATAGAGAGAGACAGAGTTATCATCAAGTGTAAAAGCTGAGTAACAAATAAAATGTACTGCAACCGTCAACACAATTTGAGTACACAAGTATATAGCCTCAGAATTTAGCAAAATTGATATAGTTGATCCCGCGTCAACCAATACAATACAATAATATCTTCACAGACACTATGTCAGTAAATTAAGCTCTCACTTGAGTGATGTTATTCAGAACCAGCAACCTGCATAACAATAGACTTGACGACACCACTTCAGTGTACTCTATAGTGGCTTTTCACTCGGTGTGACTTTTGACATTGCATTCTACTCACATGAGCTACTCTGATCCCGGTGATGAAGCTCATGTTCCCATTGGGTGCTACCTGATGAAGCCTAGCCAAGATCCTCCCAACATCCGTTGTCATAGTAACAAGGCATTTTACACTGAATGATTATGGAGAAAAAGAAAGAGATGTACTTTTTACATTCAATGGAGGTTGTATTTCCTGTTTAACATGAATGTGTCAAATTTCCCCCTTCTGTCACATCATATAATCGCAAATAATAAGTACGATGTTTAGTATGTATTTCACATGGAAAATGAATGATATGCTATATAAAAATTGTAATATGCAAGATGTTGTTGAAACTACATGGGGGGGGGGGGGGGGTTGAATCGTCTAGCATTTGTACTGTTTCTTGATCGCTAACAGGTACAAATATTGTTATACTTGTAATGTATTTTGAAACTAGAGCAATTCGACTGCCACGCAGTCGATAAATATGCCTCCGCCTCTTTGCTATTCTCAGAAAATGTGTATGTTTGTTGGGCAATGCACCATTGCTCCTATGTGAAATGAAAATATCACATTCTGTTTTTTCAAGTTTAGCCAAAATTGGCAATGTTCATTGACTTTTGACCTCTTACCTCTTCGCCTTCCAATCTAACCAGTCTGTCTAAATCCATCCTTGTATCAAGTCTGTTTAAAATTAGCCAATTTTGGGTGAAGTTCATTGACCTTTGATCTTTCAGGAATTTTACCCAAACTCCACCAGTCTACCTCAATGAAGGGATACATCTCTGTTCTATGTTTGTATTGGATTCAATGTTAAAAATATCTATTTGGGGGTAATTATTAGCAAATTTTTGGCAAAGTTCATTGACCTTTGATCCCTGACCTTTGAGAAATTTCACCAAAAATATCATCAGTCTAGTAGTGATCCATCTTTGCACCATGTTTGGTTGGTATTGCTCCATTGGATTTGGATATATTTTGAAACTTTGGGGGCAATTTTTAGCTAATTTTTGGCGAAGTTCATTGACCTTTGAACTCTCAGGAGTTTTACCCAAACTTTCAACAGTCTCCATGAAGTGATACATCTCGTACCATGTTTGGTTAGAATTGCGCCATTGGATTTGGACTTGGGTTTATTGTGACAAATATCAATTTTTGCAAAGTTCATTGACCTTTGACCTCTGACCTTCCAGCAATTTCACCAACAATATCACCAGTCTACCCCCAAGTAGTGATCCATCGTTTCACTATGTTTGGTTGGAATTGCACCATTGGATTTGGATTTATTGTGAAAATTTAAAGTTTGGGGCAATTTCTAGCCAATTTTGGCAAAGTTCATTGACCTTTGACCTCTGAACTTTCAGGAATTTTACCAAAAATGTCACCAGTCTATCCCCAAGTAGTGATCTATCTTTGTACCAAGTTTAATGAGAATTGCATCCTTGGATTTGGATTTATTGTGATAAAGGTCAATTTTTGGCAAATTTTCACAAATTTCATTGACCTTTGACCTCTGAACTTTCAGGAATTTTACCAAAAATGTCACCAGTCTATCCCCAAGTAGTGATCCATCTTTGTATCATGTTTAATGAGAATTGCATGCTTATATTTGGATTTATTGTGGAAAAGGTCATTTTGGGGCAATTTTTACAAAGTTCATTGACCTTTGACCTTTGACCTCAATCAGATTTGACCCCAATTTTACACACTCCATTAGTTTCATGCAATACATACATGTACCAAGTTTGAAGCAAATCTGGTCAACGGTTCTCAAGATATTGCCTAAACGGATTCGGGACGGACGGGACGGACGGACGGACGGACGGACGGACGGACGGACGGACTTACGGACGGACGGACGGACGGACGGACGGACGGACTTACGGACGGACGGACGGACGGACGGACGGACAACCCGAAAACATAATGCCTCCGGCCACTTCGTGGCGGAGGCATAAAAAACTGACAAAAGTTGCACCACTTTGTATTTGTGAAAGAGTACATTGTCATCATTTCGTGTCGCACTAGCAAAACATGAGTAGATAAATGAAGCTTGATGCAAAACAATGACTACTATGGGGATAAAGGATGGCCATGCCAATAGACCAATGAAGCTCTGGGCGAGATAATGAAGGGAGGTGTGTGTCCGATTGAAGATAATAACTAATAATGCAATCATCAAACAAAATACACAGAGAACGACAAAATACAAACACACAAAATGATTGCAGAAGAGAGAGAGATGGAGAGAGAGAGAACAAGAGAGAGAGCAAGAGAGAGAGAAAGAGAGAGAGAGCACACAAGAAAGAAAGGGGTAAAGAGTCATAAAAATAAAAGAACAATTGAAAAGGAAAGGATTAGGAATACACTATGAATGTATGAAAGACCTACTGATATGATGAAAAGGGCAGTAAGATTTCTGTTAGAATAAGGCTAAACATCCAAACAATTCCTACCCCCAAATAAATTGTAAGTTGTCCACCTTAGCCTCAATCTTGACCGGTCTCTTGCGAGGTTTCATTTGACTGGTGTCTGTGACACCCGAGGTTTAAGAGAGGAAGGGTGAAGAAGAATTAGGGTAGTTTACAAGGGTGAAGAAGAATTAGGGTAGTTTACAACCCTGTGTAAAGAGAGAAATTATTGTTTGAAGTTTGGAACAGGGCCACACAGTTTTGCAATAATAGCACTGTTACCCCGTTGGCATTGTGCATTTTGCTGCTTTGGAAAATGTTATGGTCCCTCTATTTTGTCTTTCTTTCCTTGGGGGAGGGGAATGGGGGTTTCATCATTAAACAAACTATGTTTACTTACTCTGAAAGGGTGATGAGGCCCACAGTGTTTTCTGGGTTGGAGCGAGTCTTAGAGAGGCAGACCAGGTTGACAGCATCTTGCTGGGCCTGGATGCGTGTGGGGAGGAAGTCCCCATTACGCATGAACTCGCTCGTATCCACGCTGCAAGAATGAAAGAATTTGAGCAGAATATAGATTTTGAGCAGAATATAGATCACACCTCCAAAGCTCCCTTGGCTCAATTATGAAACAGTCAAATTCAAACTCAGTCGCTCAACCATGCAGTATAGTTAGTGGTCCACAAACCGGCCCCTACCCTTGAAACCGGCCCCCGCACATTTCTGCTCAGTGCGCGTTATTGAAGGTTGGATGCACGATTTATTGTGTATTGACGCATTAGGTAAACAAAATGCCGGATTTTTGGACAAAATTTACACATATTTGACTACTGCACATTTTCGTTCGAAACATCTCTGCTTTTCAACTTGCGTTCATACTTCGGTGATTTTCTCGTCGATCGCCAAAACTTTCCTGTCAATTTTGCACTGCACTGGAACGAGCATGATCGAGACGCAATACTGGTGAAATGTTGGCACTGTACTCGTCATATTGATGGAGATATCGCATTATCAGTAGAGGCCGGTTTCAAGGTTCAGTGACAGTGATGTGAATGTGCGACAATTTATCAAGCGATATCCAAAGCGCAATTTCTCAGAAATTTTATTGTCAATCTTCAATCCCAAAATAGTTTATTTTTAAGAGCATCATTTTGCTGATTTGTGTGTGGAATTTTAGAATTTTATTTGGTTATCTTGGAATGAAAATATTCAAAAGAAAACAAGGGGGCCGGTTTGAGGCACCCGCATCATACATGCACCATTCTGGTTGTATCCTTACATTACATGAACTTTAACGCATGGGGCAGTGGAAATACTGGAAAAGTGCATCATCATTTGTACCACGACAAACGCTGGGATAAAATTCGGCCTTTTCCAACGAATTGTATGCATATGAAATCAAATAGGGAAATAAGTTACAATCAAATTTATCAAACAATGCGTTAAAACCTGATAGTATCGACAAAATATCACATGAAAACGGCATTTCTTACCAAATGATTGTACTTTCCAAAACCATTTTGTTCGTGCGTTGCTGCGCAATGAACAACAGATGGCGCTAGACCTATATTTAAAAAATATAATTAAATTTAAAAGTCATAGGATTGCAGAAAGGGGCTAAAGAAATCGCTGTAAGGTAGCCCCTCACCCTTTCAGACTGCCCTGTAAAGATGCAGCAGGACAGATCCGGGGGGGGGGGGGGGATCCCGCCCCCCCCCCCCTCCCTTTTGAAACCAGAGGAGGGCCGAATCTGCCGCGGCTGCCCCGTTCCCTTCTTCAGGGAACAAGGCCCGCACAACTGTACCGGGTTTTTTTTCAGCTACACGTATCCTGTTGGGACCCTTCACACTCTAGGAGAGATTGACAGAACCATGGTCACGTTTCTCAACAGGAAGAGAAGCTGGCCCTCCGCCCCCCTCCCCCCTCTTTTCACAAATTCCGGATCCATCCCTGTGCAGAGAAGGGGTTGGGCGAAAAAGTTGAAGGCTCGTATCACCAAACTTGGCCAAAATTAACCCTGGCTTAATCCACGGGAGAGATCGAGAACGTCCTCCAGTTTCGAGATATGAGCCTATTATTTCTGGTAAAATAATTTCCAGAAAAACTCCCGTGGAAAAATCACAATAATATTCTTGTATCAATATCATATCAATATCATATCAATATCATATCAATATCGTATCAATATCATATCAAAATCACATCAATATCATATCAATATTATATCATCATCATATCAATATCATATTCTTGTATCAATATTATATCATCATCATATCAATATCATATTCTTGTATCAATATTATATCATCATCATATCAATATCATATTCTTGTATCAATATCATATCTATATCATATTCTCATATCAACATCATTTCAATATCATGTTATAGATATCATACTGCCAACTAGCTCGAGCTCATAAATGATGGAACATGCACATCTCGAATCATCAAAATATTCTCAATCCCATGGTAGAGAAGGAAGTTGGATTTATATACGGCTGAGAAGTGGGTCCTGTTATTTCGCCCTTTGATTACCAAATTAGTATGGTCTTATGAAACCCCATAACCACATTGCCCTAGTTTGGAGAGAGGCATCTACACTGCTTATGTCTATAAACACCAACATTAGTAGTACGTGTGGTAGGAGTTGGTTCTCGCCCATACTATTGACATCACATATCATTTGCCGCAAAGACGCAACTAAGTACTTTATTCTAAAATCAGATAAAAACGCTGTAATTGGGGCAGAAATTGTCCGCGTCACGAACGAAACCTGCTTTATTTGAA
>OZ022584.1:5108723-5116223 GCA_963669155.1 Arbacia lixula | reverse complement strand
GTACCTGAACATTATTTACACGCTCTGTTAATATGTTATTTTGTCACCTCGCATTCTTTTTCATTCCAATTTACTTATTCTAAAGAATTAATCCTCTTCTGTTTTCCTCGTACATAACAGGTATTAGATTAGTCCAATTATTATTTCTTCCAAGATGGTTGGAGCTGAATGCATAGAAGACGATTGATCACATAATTTGCAAACTTCAAGAATTTTATTTAAAATCATCGCTAAATTTGTTACAGCATGTACGTCGTGAATACAGATAAAAATTGCAACACGAAATACTTGAGTTGAACAAGATTAAAGTAAAAAAGTAATATTTATTGTTTTAAATGGCATTTCAATGTAATAATTTAATTTGCATTTACAAAATCTTCGATCATGTAAAAAGAATTTGTTAATTGCTCCTCATTTATTTACACGGATATATGGTGAACGTTTATTTACCCATGCTGATCAAATTTTATGGGATAGCCTAGTGACACTATTAAAAATATTAACACTTTAGATAATATTAAGTTTGTCCCTAAAAACACTTATTGCAAATGTCAAAGTGATTAAAGGAACTAAGTAACCTAATTTCTCTTTTTCTTTCTTTCTTAAAGCGCATAGAGTCATTCTTATGTATATGTGTTATGCGTTATATAACATGTCGCAGTTCGATATTCCGAAGGTTCGTGATTCCGAAGGTTTGTAATTTCGAAACACGTAAATTGCCTATACCTCGATGCTTGTTCCGAAGGTTTGTAATTTCGAAACACGGAAATTGCCTATACCTCGATGCTTGTTACTTAGTCCGAAAACGAAAAAGGGTCCGTTAATCCGAGCATTCATGGCGTCATTCCGAAGGTTCGCCCAATCCGAAAATAAATTAGGGTTCGTTATTCCGAAGGTTCGTTGATCCGGAAACGAAATAAGGTTCGTTTTTCCCGAAGGTTGGTTAATCCGAAAATGAAATAAGGTTCGTCAATCCGAACCTTCAGAATAACGATCCTTTGGAACAACAAAACCTTTTTACGGTGTCGGACAAAGAACCTTCGGAATAACGAACCTTATTTCTTTTTCGGACTAACGAACCTTCGGAATAGCGAACATTCGGAGTATTCGAACCTTCGGAATAACGAACCTTAGGAAAAGCGAGTGCTTCCCGTATAAAAATGGTTTATTATTGTTATTATTATTATTATTATTGATATTCGTTCAAAATGTTCCATTTCTTTTTTTTTCTTTTTAAGTGAGGACCTAAGGTTATCCTTACTCAATGTTGATTCTGAGTGTGCATCATACCTTTGACACCAATTCTAACAACAATCAATCAAAACAAATACAAATATATTGCAATGCGAAAAAACGGCAAGTTTTCATTTTATCAACAATGTATAAATGGGATAGAAATCGACAATGAATTGTATCTTCATTAAAGTAGATTAAATGAGATTGTAAGAAAGAAAAGGGGAACACAGGAAATAGCGCAAAAGTGGAACATGAATTAATACCTGGAACCGATCGATAAAACTGTGTAACTTCATCATAACAAAATAAATCAAAATGATGAGATAACCATTAGGGCTGGTAAGACGGTATCCATTATCATTTCATGGTTTTAGCGAGAGATATTCATTATTTATCACGATCCTAACACGAGCTACAATGTGTCATATCAAATGTTAACACGCCAGCGATTCTGAACGATGTAATTGTGCTTGTCAACACCTACGCCTGGACAAGATTACTGGTCGAGGGAACCTGATGAAAGATGGAAAATTAATAATCACAATGAGTGAGACAACCATTAGTGTGCGCGTGGAGAATCCTTCAATAAAAAGCTTCATACGGCCTAGATATTATTTACATTACAATTTCAAAGGATACACCCAAATAATTGAAGCTCAGCGCTTATCGTAAAATCTGATGGATGCACTTAAAATGTAATATAAAAAGTAAATTTGAGAAGGCCTTACGTACCAAGGAGAGATTTAAAAGCAATCTGAGTATCGGTTCCATGACAACATGTAACGTAATGCCCATATTAAATACTGTAGGGCCTATATTGAGAGTGGAAATCATTTCGGATATTTCATTTACCACCGAGTTCGTCTATATAAGCCTTTTGATCAGACGTAGAAGCGGATTTGTTCAACTTTCTAACATTAACAAAGTATAATACGAATTGGGTAATATGGGGAGGTGAATGTGTGTGCATGTGTCTGTGTGTATGCGTATATGTGCGTATGTGTGTGTATGGGTGTGTGTATGGGTGTGTGTGTATATGTGTGTATGCAGAGGGTGAATTTGAATTTAGAATACAAGACCGCCACAGTCAGTCAACATGTAAAATCGCGTCCGTCATTGCAACTGGCCATGGGATAAGTGTGAACATGGTATATGAATTGTTTCCCATAGGGCTTTGGAAGAGTTGTAATATCTCAAACCCTCTCAAAAATCATGACTCTCTTATTCTTTGACGGATTTTTGTCAAACCTTCACTAATTGGTTTCTTTCATGTTTCTGCTTTTATTAAGACCTACCTAACTTCAGGGTGGACTTTAATGAAATTTGGTGGTAGGTGGTGACGGGGCCTCTTAGCATTTGTGAGGTGATTAGCGAAAAAGAGCGCACACATCATAAAAAGGTGGAAGCGATGAAAGGTAAACATTGAATAATGCTTTGAGTGCATTTTGATTTATTAACTGCCCTGATTGGGGGAATATGGGCCGAAGCTTATTTGGACACTGTTCTAGATGTATTCATTGGAAGGACGTTATCTTATTCATTGTTATTACCAATATCACCGCCGGCACGGTTAACGTCATTACCACCGTCTTCATCTTCATGAAATCCGGTATTTAGCAAATTGAAGAGAAAGGCTTTTCAGTATTATGAGGATTAATAATATTGTTTATAATTTATCTTACACTTATAGCAAATACATTATTGAGTGGCAGTTGCGGCAACATATTAATGTAACATAAAACAGAGACATGTAAGTGAGACATACATGTGTGTATGTTTTATTTTATGTTTTTTTTTTTATAAATTTGATTCCATAAAATATCCTATGGATGGCTAAATATAGTGACAAAAACATGAAAAAGGAGAAAAAGAAGAAGAAGAAGAAGAAGAAGAAGAAGAAGAAGAAGAAGAAGAAGAAGAAGAAGAAGAAGAAAGAGGAGGAGGAGAAGGAGGAGGAGGAGGGGGAGGTGGAGGAGGAGGAGGAGAAGAGGACCGATATGAAGGAACAATCTAGAGTTTAACCTGTTGCGGATAAGCTTCCATAAATCTATTGATTGCATGAAAAGAACAGATGAATCTGTCTAGTGAAGAAATAAGAAGCGTATTGAGAGGAATAGATGTGGTTTGACAACATCTTTATCTTGATCACCCGTGTCATTATTTTCGTCGCCTATGTCAATATCATCATCATCGACGTCATCGTCGCCATCGCCTGCATTATCTTCATCTTAATCGGCAATAGTTGGCAGACCCAACCACTTATTTGTGAGCCTTGTGTATTTTTGTACCGTTAAGATGTCATAAGGACGTACTCAAGTTTTATACCGTTTTATACCGTTATTATCAAATATATTGTTCCTGCCACTCACGGCACTATACGATAAGATCATATTGGCAGCTTATTATCTTTTGAACGCCAATTTTCGTGAAACTGCATGAGCGAAGGTTAAACACATATCGGGCTCAATGCCTCGGAACATGAATTACTGAAGAAACCGAGATTGATTGCCATTATAAAGTATTTTGGCGCCGAGTGGTACGCTAATGAGGGATGTTTTCCTTAAAATTGATGCAAGGGTCGCTTGAGTATGAAATATTGGTAGATATATATATATATATATATATATATATATATATATAAATATTTAACATTTAAAGTATGATAGGCATATCATAGATATTGTTACCATGCAAAATATTTCAAGAATATTTCATTTACAGCTCTAATTGATAATATCGTCGATTTACAATAGCTTTTATTTTATTTTTATAACTAGGACTCATCGCTAATTTGACGTCCTGTTTCTGTTTTCGTTGGCACACGCGTCACCGCCTTTCAAACGTTTAGTCATTCAAGCGATGTACAAATTGGGTTAATTATAGTCAATAGTAATTGATGGTTGACAACTGTGGAGTACAGTAAATGTATTATGATCGTTACAGATATCAGCCGCTGTTGATGTTTGTTTTGTGAAATATTTAATCCATATAGCCGCACCGGACATTATTAGAGCGTTGGGGATCTGATAGGATCCATAGATCCAGTGACTGGGGTAATATTAAATGGAAAGTCCTCCCTTAAGTTAGGTTGATTTCTATAAAAGCAGAAACATGAAAGAAAAAGGTTTGACAAAAATCCCTCAAAGGATAACAAAGTTATGAATGATAACATTTCTGTGACTTCAGCTGGGAGCTATTGTGCTATAAAGTTGTGTAATATTTTTTTGTGGAAATTTCCATTTCTCAAAAATCTTACCAGCACATTCGATATATCATATATGTGTTTACACACATATATACAGACATACACACACACAAACAAACACACACACACACACACACACACACACAAACACACACACCGACATACACATACAGACACACAAACATACGACACATACACACACAAACACCTCTATAAAAAGATATATTTTTTAAATAAACAAAAATGAAAAAAGAGCAATTTATGAAATCATACATTACACAGCATAATTGAGCGTAGCTCGCAAGTGACGTCACATATTTAAACTTTAAAAGAATCATCACTTACTTATCTTTTGAAGGATATTCGTCAAACCTTCACTAATACATTGTATGAATTTTAAAGATAAATTAGAATCAATTAAACGTCAGAGTGGACTTTGCCTTTAATGCAGGGTCTTGATGGAGAGCGGTGTTAACACTGACGAGGCTTCCCTGTGTAAATACGGACTTATTGTGTCATCTTCTTAACTTGCTTCTCACGAGTGCACGTTCCCCGTCCATCGATTAACTGCCAGCTGACAGTGAGTCATATGTGTGTCAGAAAAAAAAACATTTCTCGGTGGGATTTACGTGCATTACTTACCCATTATGCCACAAAACGCTTAAAAGCAAATGTGACGCAAATTACGTAATCGTTCAAACCACTTTATAAGCCTATCGCGTGCAATTATATTCACATGTGCTTCCAAGCTGGTTTGAACATCACTCTAATGCGATGTACACAGAGAATGCCAATTAACTGTATTTACTCAAAATCAGGACGATACGTTTACCATGTTTACAATGAACGCACTTAGCTGTCCACACACTCGAAGACGTATCAAACGATTACATCAGTGGAACGTTGAACAAAGTCGGTCATGTAATAACAACATGATGCCCCTTTTGAGATGTAATAATTTCGATCATCTATTTTGCGCATCGCAGTGACGTCACAGCCAAATACCGCGAAGGACAGGCCCATATCAACACGCCCGTACCGTGGAGACGAAATAACACACTCGCCCCATCATGCCTATTTTTAGACAATGTATGAATTATTTAATATCAAGAACATTGTCTCCATAATTTGTGTACAAAGGCTGTAATTATTGAGAAATGAATGCACACCGGCGTGCATGAGGTGTTAAAAAAACTTTTGATACTTTGGAAAAATGATTAAAAAAATCAGTTTAAATTGAAATCAAGCTGAAATTGACACATCATAAAAGGTATTTTAATTTTTAAAGACAGGTTTTGCGACATTTCATTGATTACTGCTTTTGTAATTATCAACAGTTTTTTTTAACCCGTAATATTAGAGAGTTTTAGATTACCATGACTGACTGCTCTTTCCAATGGGCCATCTTTGTTAGGTATGCATACGGATGTATTTACGGATTACCAGACTCACAGATAGTAAAGTTACAGCGGGTTCAAAATTCATGTGCAAGATTGATTTGTAATCTTCCAAAATATGTCCATGTTACACCATTGTTAAGAGACTTGCACTGGCTGCCCGTACGCCAAAGAATTGAATTCAAGATGTTGGTGATCGTCTTTAAAGCGTTAAATGGTCAGGCTCCTAGATAAATTAATGAATTACTGCATTTTAAATGTCAAACCCATGGTCATAATCTCCGCAGTACACAAGACACATTGTTGTTGCATGTCCCCCAAATCAGAACAAAAGTAACCCTAGGTGACCGATCATTCTTTTGTGCAGCTCCTAGATTGTGGAATAAACTACCTGTAGACATCAGGAAACCTAAAACATTAGACAGCTTTAAATCAAAGGTGAAAACCTATTTGTTCTAAACATAGACCTAATTTACTTCTGACCATGATTTAAAATTATATAGCATTATGTAGTAGAAGTGCATATAAAAGCTCTTGCAGCGCAGTAGAATATAGTTTCTGCGCTCTATAAATTATTATTATTATTATTATTATTATTATTATGCACATTTTTTGCAATTCGTTCAAACAACATGTTAGCAATTGTATCCCCAAAGCTTGTCCGAGGCTTGTCCGAGAAGCAAGTATATAAGTTCACTCATTGAAAGTAATCATCACTAGAAAAAGGTGATTGTAATACTGCGTTACTTCGGACCAGGGAGAAAGGAGAAGAAGCATTATAGTACATCCAAACATCTGCATGGATACAGTGTATGGATACAGTGCTATTGAATGTCAAAAGCGTTCCACTTTCATGACAAGTCTCATTTTTGGGAGAATTTCAAGGACAACATCATACACGATCCCGTACTCTGGTGTTCTGCTTTTTTCAAAAAGTAATACGGAACAATTCGAAAATTGGACATATTAATTATTTGTATTATTAACAAAATGTACTAATTTCTTCACCTCCAGACAGTTTGCGAATTTTGGGGATTGAATAATTGTCAAAATGATATCTTGAATGTGCATCGTTTCAACAATGCTTGCGTGCGTTGTGTGAAGCCAAGATTTATACTATAAAAACTTTCATTTTTTATTTTTGTTTGCTGATGTCTGTTATGCTCACGGACGTATTGGTTCCGTGAACAGAACTAGACGAGCGAAATGAGACTCTACATTTCATTTGACCTCTCTGTAAAGCCGCTTCTCCATAATCATGTTTATTTTCGTATGCGAAATAAACTTGAAATTTCAATGTTCACCTGAAAAGGACATGTTGAGAGCGCATAGCTTTTCAACGGTAACTGAGCAAGGGCTCAAAATATAAAGATTGATGTTTTTCTTTCCATAACAGCCATGGATGGACCAGGGATGTGTTATGGAAGGATATGAAACAACCTTCTTTCTCTGAACCCATGCGTGGCACCGCCGAAAAAAAGTCTTTTTTAGCATGTGATTTTCTGGTGTTTTAATAATAACGAACAGGATTGCGCAGCAACGGTTTCTCAGATAGAACAAAAGAAATGTAGAGTCTTATTTCGCTTGTCCAGTTCTGTTGGATTGCATCAATACCTTTGTGAGGAAAAGAGATATCAGCGAACAAAAATAAACAGTTTTTTT
>OZ022584.1:5013723-5103723 GCA_963669155.1 Arbacia lixula | reverse complement strand
GAATGAGTGCGTTCACCGAGAATGGACGGGCGTGTTTGCCGTGGAACAACGTCTCCCATCCGTTCAACGCGACAGAGCACGGTATGGTGGCGGCGGAATTTGTTTGAGGCTCATATAAGTTCGACTATAGTATCCCCACCACTACTCTCACCGTAGTGATAGTGTCCCTAAGCTATGAAAAGGAGCTTGCGAGCACCATCACTGCGGTATGTGCAAAGCAATACCATAATGAATAACATTTCGCGGGAATGTGCTTTCTTATCCCGCGAGATGTTTTAAACATGATCGTGCCAGACCTATAGCCAATAGGCCTAACTGTAGGCCTAATTGATATTAACCCCAACCCTAACCCTATAATCCTAATATTTACCGTTGTCCAAATCCCGACCCGACGCCTCATTTGTGCATTTGTGCATTTGCTGGTGCGTGAATTTGTGCATGCGATATGCTCGCAGACCCGCAGTCCATGTATAAGCGTTTTAATACAGTGGTGTCTCTAATGGCAAGATTCTGACACTGGGGACACCGTAGTAGTGATGATATATATCTCCATCATGTTCAGTATTTAATTTGATTCGATTGCTTATTTCCTCGTATTTTACATTGCACACACAATCATAAATATGATTGAATACATGAAAAGTATTACGGCATCGGTAAAAAATATTTCCCTAATTATACGTGATAAGACTTTTGAAATATGAAATAGCCCACCGAGGAGGCTTACATATTTTTGTTGAGGAAGACGCTCCCAAACTCAAAAAGAAGAAAATGGTACAAACAAATTGCAGGCTTATATCTGTTTAAAGGCCTACTTGATTTACTAGATGCAGATAATTATATATAAAAACAAATATATAAATATATGAATTCAGTGTTAAATTCATCAAAGTAAACATAGGATAACATTTGAGGGTGTTCTTATATCAGGGAAGTGTGGGTGATTTTTGATATCGAATTAATTTCGTGCTGATTTGTGTACACCGTGAAATTTCAGGGAAGGTCAGTTTGCGTTCAACAGTTTGACAGGTAAATACCAATTTGATTTTGTGTTAATTTTGTTTACCCCTTTATACATCAGGATTTGAGAACAACTGGTGTCGCAACCCCGATGGCAGAGAAGCACCCTGGTGTTACTTTCTGAGTCCCAATCAAACCATTGAATGGGACTATTGCTCCATCCCTGTGTGTAAGTAGCTCTTACTTCCTCAATTTATTAAGTAATCCATTGAACTTGATAGGAATTTATAAAAAAAAAAATTATGTCACAAGTCTACACGGGTGACCAATATAACTTTGGAATATTATATTATGCGACATTTTGCCTTCATTGTTCCTTTTTATTGTAATGTTTCATTTTGTTTATATTTTGTATATATACCTGTACAGTGTTTGTTTCATATGCATACACAGTCTCTTTTCATCCATTTATGTATATAACATCGATCTATCAATCAATGCATCTATACTTTCATGTTTATATATTTATATATGCAACTACTTCTATTACTTTGACTATTTCTACTCCTTAATCACAAATACTTCTACTTCTATTTGACTTCTTCTATCAATGATAATATGAATAGTCATCATAACAATGACGATTAATGAAAATATCGATGAAAATAATAATCAATAACAATATAACATTACGATAACAATAACGATAATATTTTTTTAAAATTTGACGTGTCCATAAAATGACCAACAAAAAATTATGCTATTAATAATGGCGTGGATCGTGGACCCCCCCCCCCATCTTCAATTACAATGGGTTTCATGTCGTGCTTTCATCACAAACAGACAAACAAGTGGTAAAGCCTTTAAATCTATCTTAACGAGGAGGAAAAACACTCGAAACCTAAAAATGCAATTTGGAAGATCATCGATGGCGAGTGGTAATGAAAGTGTTCATCTCCCACGCACGACCATATTACCGCCTCTGATATAAGATGTCTCCCGCCAATTTGATGCTCTCATAATTCAGTCATGATTGCCTGTTGCGTTCTTCTCACTCAAGAAGCCATTGGTTTCTATTCTGAGTCTGACTTTAATGGAGACACGAAAATATAAAATGTTGTCTACCCATCATCTACCTGTCACTAATCAATATCTGGACTCTATGATGTGACGTTCCAGTCACTATAAGGGCCATTCATTCAGGCATTTAGTGCAACTCCGTGTTTCCTGCTTGAAACCTTGCTATGAATAAAAACGTTCGCTTAGAGGAATATCATTAATAAAAAACGGGCCACGTAAACATAAAGCTCTTTTCAGGTTACATCATCAAAAAATTGAAATTGTGGTCTCACGTTCTCCGTGTCAATCTTCGATGCGTCCATGAATAATACAATGTAAAGATGTTCCACTTTCGTCATAATTGCAAATAGAACCTTTACAGTTGGGGATCCTTTCCGAAATCTTTATGTACGAGACAAGCAAAAAACGCAATATTCATGGCTTGATTCACTGAAATATGATAGGCGGGTATCGCTGAGCATCATAGAATAACATAAATGCCCTTAAGAGGCATTATCTGTAGAATATGGCAGAATGAAACCCGTTATTAAGCTTTAAACAGAAACTCCCTACCTGTTTTGATGAAAACTGAAAACAAACACTTACAAACAAATTGTATTCGATTGGACGTTACGGAAAGTTTACTCCCACTTCCACGGAAAACGACAGAAAGAAGAGACATGATATAGAATCACTTTATGAAATAAAGAGAATAAAAATATACTGAAGATATTGACATGAAATAAAGTTTTGAAGCTGCGGAAGCATACACAAAGTTCCTACTAGAACGCGTAGCGATACTGGAGCGACTCAACATTTATGAATACATTAATAAGCTTTGTTCAGGGAGTCAACAAAACTATTTGCAAAGGACTTTTTATTGACACATGACGGATGTCGGATAAACTGAAATGTCATAATAATGACTTTATTCAGCAGAAACACATTAAATTATGACTAATGGTAGCAAGGGTAGCACAAATGAAATGTGTTCGAGAAGCGTCATAATTGAGAAGTAACATGGAGCAAATATGCGTCCAAAATTACTATTCGTACTTCAAAGTTTAATGTGCTCGTGACGCGAGATCAATATGGTCTTATGGCGAGACTCAGTCATATATAATCCATTTTAGGAACCGAGTTTGGCCCGCTGTACTCGGTTAGATATTGGACAAACAAAGCTTTCATACAAAAGTCATGACTGCCTTTCTCTTTGAGAAATCCGGAAGATGACATTTCTGAACCTGATGGAGGAATACGTTTCTACAGTTGCTGGTCACATTATAGGGAACAATGACCTGCCCTCGTATTGTGACCCCGTGCTTACCTTATTATGTAAGAGTTTTCGTTCTACACCCAAACATGTCCCCTAGTCTTACTAGATGATGGAATGCTTCAACAAATCCGCCAAGGGATAACAGAGTTATGAATATTCAAAGTCTTAATTTTGTGACGTGACTTGCAATGTACCCTTCTGTAAAATGTGTCAACTCTTTATAGTTCCCATTTTCTCCAAAGCATACCATTTTACCTCTGCATTTGATATATTATTAGACTCACGTTCTTACACACATACCTATATGGAAAATAGTTATTCCTCCATTAACAGAAAGATTTAAAGTTTATGGCATTATACAGCAAACAACAGTGCAGTTCACAATTTACGTCACAAAATTAAACCTGAAAAAAATCATAATACTCTTATCCTTTGACGGATTTTCATCAAACCTTCAGTATGATTTTGCTTGCATTTTTCAGCTGTAACTAAAACAAATTCAACTTGAGGGTCGACTCTCCCTTCAAACACTCGTCACGTATAATTCGAATGATCAATATTTCTTCATTATGCAGGCAAAAGTGACGTGTTAAATGACTTCGTTCGTGTGCCGAACAGCTATGCTCGCTGGAACGCGGACGTTGAATACAAGGTGACATACCTAGAGAGACTAACCTTCGACGAAGAGGAACAGTGTGCGCAGGTATTAATATAATCATCCATCTCCGTATCATTATCTGTCTCATAATTATGATTAACGGGAGAGTAACTACTGCGGTATAAACAATAAATATCATTAAGAACTCCCCTTAAACTTCAGAAACTCTACAGTGAGTTTTCATTTTACATGGATTTGTGTCGGGTCGTCTTTATATAATTTCATGTATCTGGAGACCCTTGCACTGACAACGTATTTTTTTACTATTACAATCTAATCGACTCAATCAGTCCGATGTGATCATGAGGGAAATGTATCGCCATTATCCCCCATTTTTTAGTGCTTAAATTTGATTACGTTCCACTTCAGCTTGAATGTCAAAATGAAGCCGAGCCTAAGAGAGAAACGACAAATTGTAATGTTTTCCATAGGCATACTGTATTTCGAAGTTTACGTTTCTATGGTTACTATCCAGTTTGATATTACATGGAAATAACAATACGTTTCTTTCATGGGATAATGTTTCACATAATTTGATTTTCTATGCGATGTGATACATTACCTTTAAATGCCATTTGGAAATGATATTTGGTCTAGCTTTGCATGGACGAGCAGGAGTTCGAGTGTCGGAGCTTCTACAGCTCTCTGGGCGGTTTCTGCTACACGATGTCGAGTGGGAAGTTGCACGGCGGCGAGGAGATATTGAATTGGCCATCAAACAGTGGAGATCTCTTCTATCGCCAATCAACCAGTAAGAAATACAGCTTAAAGCCGAAAATTACCCCTCATGGCAAAATGCACACTATGCGCAGATCGACGATATTGAATGCAGTTGATCTCGGGTCACGTGTATAATACGTAACACAGCACAGCTGGTTTAGTTAATCTTATTCGCGCATGATAATATGCATATTGTTACTATGGTTACAGAAGGTTTTATCGCCTATAAACTGATAACACATTACGCTGCATGTGCCGTACGAAACAAATAATCAATGAAATATAAGAGTCATCACAGAAACGTTAAGATATAAGTTGTCATTACCAAACACATTGTGGTTGTGGTTGTCTGTAACACAAATCTTCTTATCTATTTCAACAGGATGCCATGATGTCATCCCATTAAAGTACCCTGGTAAGTCACATAGCTCATCTTAAAACACGCCCTGAAGAGTAAAGTTGACTGACATAATTGTGTCTTGCTTAACAATATCGGAGTACAATAAAAATCATATCACAATATGAATGGAAGAAAAAGAGAGAGGGTGGGAGAAAGAGAGAGGGAGAGCGAGATAGAAAGAAAGAGAGGGAGATATTATATATGGCAGGGGAAAAAAGGGCGAGAGGAGTGCGAGAAAAGAGGGAAGACAGGAAATGGGAATAGAGAGAGAGAGAGAGAGAGAGAGAGAGGGGGAGAGAATGAGGGAGGAGTGGCTAAATTGGGGACTTTAAGTTTCAGGATCTTCGATTTAAGTTTCAAATTAGACAGTCCTAGTTAAAAAAAAAAAGTACATGCTGGTTTGGTTGTTTTGGGTTTATATATCATATGAAATATACCTTGAATTTGATTAAAAAAAAAACACTCATCACATTCTTAGATAGAGGGTCTGTAATGGTTGTAAAAAGACCAGCCAATTTCTAAAAGTGGTTGTCCCGTAAAAGCACAAGATGTCGGAAAAATAAAGTAGTACAAATAATTTAGAGGTCCGTTTTTTAATTATTCCCAATTCTATCTTAAACAGAAAAGAAAGTTGAATACAGGATCTTTCATATTTTTGGCTGTAACTTCAATGATATAATTTATGCAACAGTATTTGATAAGAAACAAAGCTTCTAGAGACAAAAGACAGAGTAGACTTGTAGTCGTTTGTATGTAACTGCACCTGCCAATAGAGACCAAACTTTCTGTTGGGTGTGGCTGATTCGTAGGCAGGTTTGTGTAGTTCAGCAATATAGACTAGAACGTTTTCGTGATGCATGATGCATTAAATTTACCTCTATCCAGTCTTTCAGATTCAATGGGTGGAATGCACTATGAACACATTAGTTGTTGCTAGTCAGACAAACCTCGGACAAACTTTGGAGTTACCAATAGTAACACGTTGTTTGAAACAGGTGCATAAAATTTGCACACATAACGAAAATGGTTGCGTCACTGTAGGTTCATTAGGGGAATTCCCGAGTGGTGTCATGCGCACCGTACCTGCATATCAAAACCAAAACAATGCGTGCGAATTCCACAAAAAAAAACTTGATGAATGGACGTGAAGTGTGGAAGGGACAGTGCGAAGTACCACACATCACTGCAGTCTCTCCCCGCCGCGCACCTGGGTCACCGCTGCCCAGTCTGCGCCCGCGGTGTGACGCGACCAAGCGATTTCGAGGATGACAACCGGTGCATGAAGTCAGCATATATATCCTTATTGAGACTATTTAACTGCATCCAGTGAGCGGCATGAACATTACCAACGATCATTAAGAAGGACCGCATGTTCAAATGGGTGAATAACATGTACAGGTGGCATATTCTGCGGCAATCATGATTTTTTTTTTTTTGCCGTGAAACATGGTAAGACTTACTAATATGCTTTTCACACTGGCAAAAATTTCCTTAGCCCCGTACTATAGGTGGGGCTAAGGGGGGGGGGGGGGGGGGGGGCCTTTGCCCCACCTATAGTTCGGGGCTAAGCTTAGACCACTTTCTGTTCACATTGGTTTTTACCAAAGTAGGCTAGCCCCACCAATAATCCGGGATTATTTGGCCCTGCAAAAGAGCAGGGCTAATACCGCAATAAGCCAGTTCGTAATTACAATTTGCGCATGAGCAGATGAAGGTCATAGTGACCAAACCAGCTTGTTGGTTTTTAAATCACTGAGATAAGCATCATCATTGATAAGTTATTTTAGAATATGCTTGTTATCCAATTTATAAAAGAACACCAAGGTGTTCAATCATGGGGTATTTGACAACAGGCCAAACGACAACAATTAGTTTACAATAAACAATGTAATAGAAGCTTTCCCAATTGTTCACAGACCGTAGCCTACTATTCTTGTCACCTGTTTTGAGATGGTTCCTTTATTAGAGGTTGAATATCGCAAATTGCTATGTCGGGTAAGCACATTACGTAACATCTCCTTTTGAAATGATATATTAATCAACTGCTTATCCTAATGAAAAAGGGAAAGGTCATAGTGACCAAACTTGCTCCAGAGCTAACTACGAACTGGTGTATTGCAGGGCCAAGCCGAATAGTCCGGGGCTAAGAGCGCCAGTGTGAAAAGAAACGGAAAATAGTACGGGGCTAAGGAAATGCGATGTCAGCTCTCAAGGCCGAAACGCCGAGACCAATCAGATAAGGCGAGTGACCTTGATGCGGAGTGGTAAAGAGCCGATGTGCAAGACGTACACTCATGAATATTCATAAGCTGTCGAGAAAGTCCGGGGCTAACGATTTCGAGTGAGAACAGTGTGAAAAGCTAGTCGGGTTTAAGAAATAGTACGGGGCTAAGAAATGCCAGTGTGAAAAGCTTCAAAAAATAGTACGGGGCTAGGATTAGTATGGGGCTAAGGATTGTACGGGGCTAATTTTTGCCAGTGTGAAAAGCATATAAGACTATAAAGACTATGGCACAACACACATACACATCAGTAGGCCTACAAACTTTTGAATATTCCGAATACATACACTTCTTTGATGTATCAAATTTTGTCTGAAGGAATGAGAACGTTAGAATGTCAACATTGATGCTTGCAAGCATTGCCCCAAATATAAGAAACATATTTGCTATATCACCTTACTTTGCTGTTTTATAGTCCAAGCAGTTTTGCATCATGAGAAATCATGTTAAAAGTCTGTTGTTTTCATTCACCGTTTCCCAGAGCATTGCATGCTGCCCTTGGGTTTGGAAGGTGGGTGGATCGAGGATAGTCAAATTTTTGCAGCTAGTGAGCTCGACGAGGCCCATTCTGCAAGGTTTGCTCGTTTACATGGGCTGTCGTCATGGATACCCTCGCCCAATGATTCTGCACCAGCTTTGACGGTTTGTATTTTCTGAAAAGTTATCCATTTTTTGTGTTTTAAAGGTAGAGCAGTGGTTATGATTACAGAATTGTTGTTATGACAACAGATCCTCTTCTGTTTCTTTTGATTGAAAATCAATATTGATTTGAAGGAATCCTCTCAAAACCCACAGAATAGTTCAGCCGGACAATTCCCATATAACTGTGCCTGTGTTAAATTTTTCACCAATAATATACAAATTCCACAAAGACTTAGTGTTAGCTATGTTTATGATTTTTATCAAAGTTGCGCTGTGTTATGTCGCATTTAAGTTTTCAATGATATTGCAACATATACTCGGTGGTAACCATGGAAATGGCCAATGAGCTCTGAGCATATATGACAGCTGTTGCCATGGTACTTGTTATTGTTAATAACAAAGTCTTTTTTGAGAGTTACTGTTACTGTTGAAGCTTAATGGTGACTGAGTCTTCAGTCTTAATTAGTCTTGATAATAAATATCACTTCATCAAGATTCAGGCATTTTGCTGAATTACTTAAAATTCAGCTTGTAACATTCATTCTTTTCTTATATTCACTATCTAACCTTGGCTTGTATACAGCTCAAAGGAATTGGCATAGGGAAAGGGAAGAAAGGGACGGACCCATAGTTTTAAACCGCGGTATATTTTGTCCAGTGCATCATGAAACATGATAATTTTTAGGCTAAAGCATCGTGTTTCTTGCTGAACTGGACAAAATATACCACGGTTCAAAACTGCGGCTCCTTCCCTTTCTTCCCTTTTCCTTAATTCACTATGCCAATTCCTTTGAGCTGTTGTGTACCGGTATGTCATTCTACAGCATTTTCAATTGTTGAATTTATAACTTCTGTCATTTTGCTGCCCTCACAGGTCACATTTCCTGAGAGAATGCTGATCACCGGAGTTGTTCTTCAGTCAGGGGATTACGATGACCCGGTTATGCAGAGCGCCACTTACTTTACGGTAGACTCTGATGTGCGTGAGGAGTACAGCAATGACCCACGAGTCACGTACTGCGACCAGGAAGGCGAACCAAAGGTTTGTAACTGGTTAAATTGTAGAGTACGCTCAGTTATAATATCCACAAGCAGTGGTGGATCTAACTTTTTGCTATTTATTGAGTGGGGGAGGGGCTGGGTTTGACCTCCTGACGTTGCAGAGCATTGACGAGCTGACTTTTTGTTGTTGCTATTTCAAACTCCTCGTAAGTGATGTTTTCCTGGCATCTACTGACACAATGATGGCCATAAAACGTATTCCCATTGGGTCTGGACACATGATGGCATTTTTCTATGGGCATTACATTATCACTTGGCAGCCCAAGAGTGGGGGGGGGGGGGGGGTTAGACCCCCTAGATCCTGGCCCTTTGATTCGCCACTGACAAGGAAATGATAGAAACAAAAGTAACTAAAGGATCTTAAGGGTTTGCATAGCCTACAGGTTCTAGGCTGTGGAGTCTTGTTTATTCCACTAAAGCTGGAACAAAAAAAAAATGAGCTGTATGTTTAATTTTTGACATCCTTACTAAACCAGGGTTCACAAAGCCAGAAAATCTAATTGTGAACATTGCAATGGGTTAAAAGTAGGATATATTCCCTTTTGATGTTCATGTTGATGTTGTGTTGCTGCCTACAGGTCTTACCCGGTATATTGTATGAGGATTGTCCCCAGCCAGTCTTCTTTGATCCACCACTCTGGACCTACAGCCTGAAAATCAAGCCCTCGACTGCACCACCAGACAAACTCCTGGCAATGAGACTAGAGATTCTTGGCTGTGTGGACAACGGTGAGAACAAATTTCTTTTACATGCCTGTATGATCAAGACTTTGTGCGCCAGATAAGATAAAATGTCAAAGTCAAACATTTTTATGCCTCCGCCACGAAGTGGCCAGAGGCGTTATGTTTTCGGGTTGTCCGTCCGTCCGTCCGTCTGTCCGTAAGTCCGTCCGTCCGTCCGTCCGTCCGTCCGTCCCAAATCCGTTTAGGCAATATCTTGAGAACCGTTTAGCAGATTTGCTTCAAACTTGGTACATGTATGTATTGCATGAAACTAATGAAGTGTGTAAAATTGGGGTCAAATCTGATTGAGGTCAAAGGTCAAAGGTCAATGAACGTTGTAAAAATTGCCCCAAAATGACCTTTTCCACAATAAATCCAAATCCAAGGATGCAATTCTCATTAAACATGGTACAAGGATGGATCACTACTTGGGGATAGACTGGTGACATTTTTTGGTAAAGAACAAATTGGTGAGAACAAATTTCTTTTACATGCCTGTATGATCAAGACTTTGTGCGCCAGATAAGATAAAATGTCAAAGTCAAACATTTTTATGCCTCCGCCACGAAGTGGCCAGAGGCGTTATGTTTTCGGGTTGTCCGTCCGTCCGTCCGTCTGTCCGTAAGTCCGTCCGTCCGTCCGTCCGTCCGTCCGTCCCAAATCCGTTTAGGCAATATCTTGAGAACCGTTTAGCAGATTTGCTTCAAACTTGGTACATGTATGTATTGCATGAAACTAATGAAGTGTGTAAAATTGGGGTCAAATCTGATTGAGGTCAAAGGTCAAAGGTCAATGAACGTTGTAAAAATTGCCCCAAAATGACCTTTTCCACAATAAATCCAAATCCAAGGATGCAATTCTCATTAAACATGGTACAAGGATGGATCACTACTTGGGGATAGACTGGTGACATTTTTTGGTAAAGTTCCTGAAAGATCAGAGGTCAAAGGTCAATGAAATTTGTGAAAATTTGCCAGAAATTGACCTTTTTCACAATAAATCCAAATACAAGGATGCAATTCTCATTAAACATGGTACAAAGATAGATCACTACTTTGGGATAGACTGGTGACATTTTTGGTAAAATTCCTGAAAGTTCAGAGGTCAAAGGTCAATGAACTTTGCCAAAATTGGCTAGAAATTGCCCCAAACTTTAAATTTTTCACAATAAATCCAAATCCAATGGTGCAATTCTAACCAAACATAGTGAAACGATGGATCACTACTTAGGGGTAGACTGGTCACATTGTTGGTGAAATTGCTGGAAGGCCAGAGGTCAAAGGTCAATGAACTTTGCAAAAATTGATATTTTTCACAAGAAACCCAAATCCAGATCTAATGGTGCAATTCTAACCAAATATAGTACAGAGATGTTTCATGGAGGTAGACTGGTGAAAGTCTGGGTAAAACTCTTGAGAGTTCAAAGGTGAAAGGTCAAAGGTCAATGAACTTTGCCAAAAATTAGCTAAAAATTCCTCCCAAAGTCATAATTTTCAAAATATATCCAAATCCAATGGAGCAATACCAACCAAACATGGTGCAAAGATGGATCACTACTAGACTGAGGACATTTTTGGTGAAATTTGTTAAAGGTCAGGGATCAAAGGTCTATGAACTTTGCCAAAATTGATATTTTTCACATTGAATCCAATACTAATGATTCAATTCAAACCAAACATAGTACAGAGATGTATCACGTAATGGAGGTAGACTGGTGAAGTTTCTGTAAAATTCCTGAAAGGTCAAAGGTCAATGAACTTCACCCAAAGGATGGATTTAGACAGACTGGTTAGATTGGAAGTCAAAGAAGTAAGAGGTCAAAAGTTAATGAACATAAACTTGAAAAAACAGAATGTGATATTTTCATTTCACATAGGAGCAATGGTACATTGCCCACCAAACATACACATTTTCTGAGAATAGCAAAGAGGCGGAGGCATATTCATCGACTGCGTGGCAGTCAAATTGCTCTAGTTTATTTTTTTTTCCAGGCATAGACCAAATCTGATATCTCCGTTTCCCTACAGACTGCAGTAAGGGCTTTGGTTACCTGAAAGGTTTTGGCAGGACGGAGTCCGACTCGGCGTCCAGCGTCAGTGAGCTGTATCCATTAGAGTCAGGCTGGCAGCCAGCTATGCAAGCATTTGAATACTATGCAGTGAAAGGCTGGATCCCCGCTGAAACGTCTGATGCTTGGTTTGAGGTATTGCATGTGAACAAATCTCCCATATTTGTGTTCAGTTTTGCTACACCTTGGATGCCATTTTGAGTGATTAAGATTGGTGATCCCTCTAAATGTCATAAAACATATACCCTAAAAGGCATAAAAAGAAATAATCTGCCAAGAAAAATACTACATCATTTGAGTTTGAGTTATGTGGTTGTGTAAATGAACAAACTTTAGGAAAATTGCTTGATTTCCTAGAAAGGCATTAGCTACCAATAATGTGGGCTCTGAATTGTGAAATTCAAAGGTATGCAAAAAGGTTATTTTAACAGGTCTGTTATTACGCCATATCAAATATGACCAGAGAATAGGTGAAAATTTGCGCAGTATTAGGCAGTTTAACATTAGTGTTCATTTTATTCTATGATTGATGCAAAAACCTGATTTAACAATCCCCTTGATGATAATTTTTGGTTACAGTACGATATTCCGAAGGTTCGTAATTCTGAAACACATAAATTGCCTATACCTCAATGCTTGTTTGTCAAAAAACGAAAAAGGGGTTGTTAATCCGAGCATTTGTGGCGTTTTTCTGAAGGTTCGTTAATCCGAAAATGAAATAGGGTTCGTTATCTAGAAGGTTTGTTAATCCGAAAATGAAATTAGGTTCGTTACTCCGAAGGTTCGTTAATCCGAAAACGAAATAAGGTTCTAATAAATACTATTTAGAAAATAGCAAAACTTTCGGTAACACCATGTGGTTGTATTCTTTCGGACAATTGGCCCACTTATGGGGTGAAGAAAGGAAAGGAAAGTGAAAAGTGAAAAGGAGAGGTGAATTTTTATATTTTATAACACTTACACAAGACTATTTTTAGCTTTAGTTTTCGGTGTTTTAAACCGAAAATGAATGGGATGGAATGGAGGTAGAAGAAGAGGGTGGGTGTTGATGAAAGTTGTGAACTAGTCACAAAGTAGTGATAAAGAGAAAAGAAAGAAAAAGAAAAAGAGAAAAGTGTAGAGAAGTTATAGTCAGTTCTGCAACTAACTATAGATTTCTTTCAAAATCTGAAAGAGGGAGTATCAGTCTCGACGTTTCGGGCAGTGTGCTCTGTCCGTCATCCGGAGAATAACTCGAAGAAACTAACGAGCGCGCCGGGTATTTATGTGATCCGAAGGGATCCGAAATAACCCGAGAGTGTCCGAAATCAGCCAATAGGTATATAGCGTTTCGGCGCGAATGTGCTGTGTGCACTAGAGCGTGAAACAGCTGAATAGGTGCGAAAGTGCGGCGCGAATGCGCGGTGTGCACTGGAGCGTGAAACGGCGCGAAAGTGCGGCGTATTCAATTCCCCGAGCTTTCGGGTAGGTCGTCGTCCCGTGTGCGTTGTGCGTGGTGGTGCTGCCGGTGTGCGTGGTGAAGAAGTGGCATCCAGATATCGTTGATCACAAGTCCGCTCTCCTGTGGTACCGTGTCGTGTTGAAGAATCTCGATGGCTTCTCTCACGCGCCGGGTGTGCCAGTGCTTAATGGATGTGATGAGTTCTGCGTTGGACCAGTCGATGCGATGATTCTGTTGCTGAGCATGTTTGACGATAGCTGATTTCTCCCACTCGTTCCGTCTAAAGCTGGTCTGGTGTTCCTTGAGTCTGGTCCTAAGGCTTCTTCCGGTTTCTCCAACGTAGAACTGACCGCATTCACACGGTATCTTGTAGACTCCTGGTTGAGTGTCCGGCGGCTTCCTGTCTTTGTGGGTGAAGAGCTTGGAGTGCAGCTTACCTGAAGATCGGTGCCTGACCTGGATGTTGACGTTCTTGAGAATCCGCTGAATCTTGTGAGAAGCTTGTCCTATGTAAGGGAGAAAAACTGAAGCTAAATGTGGCGGAGCAGGAGTGCGCGGACGAGGTAGAGATGTCTTCACCTTTGGAGGAGGGTATCCGTTGATGCTGGTGAGCGCTGTCTTGATGTGCTGAAGCTCTTGTTGAAGGTGTTCCTCGTCGCTGATGTCGTGTGCTCGCCGGATGAGAGTACTGGATACTGACTGTAAAACAGAAGGGTGATGAAACGATTTAAAATTGAGGTACCTGTCCGTGTGCGTCGGTTTCCGGTAGACTTGGTGTGATGCCTTTCCCTCAGCTGTCCTTGTAATGCGTACGTCTAGAAATGGGATGGAAAGATCCTGCTCTATCTCCATGGTGAACTTGATGCTTGGGTGCCTGTGATTAAGATGGTAAAGAAATTCCTGGAGATCAGTTCTGCTGTGCTGCCACACGACGAAAATATCATCAACATATCTAACCCATAATTTGGGGCAGAGAGTCGATGTTTGAAGTGCTGCTGTCTCAAATTCCTCCATGTAGATGTTGGCGACGATGGGGGAGAGAGGTGACCCCATTGCTGCTCCTTCAACCTGTTTGTAAAAAGAGTTACGCCACTGGAATGAAGTCGAGTTGAGGCATGTGAGAAGTAGATCCTGGATGTGCTCTGGAGACATAGCTGTCCGTTCTGGTAGGGCGTCGTCTTCCTCTAGTCTCTGTCGGATGATACTGCAGGCTTCTGAAACAGGAACATTGGTGAAGAGAGATTCAACATCAAAGCTGACAAGCGTATCTGTAGGACAGATTTGAATTGCGTTGAGTTTCTCAATGAAATGCTTGGAGTTGGCGATGTGATGAGATGAGTTCCCAACAAGTGGTTGAAGAATCGTAGCAAGATGTCGAGCCGTGTCGTATGTCGGAGATCCCCTTGTTGCGACGATGGTTCGTTTTTAAGGTTCGTTTTTACGAAGGTTCCTTAATCCGAAAATGAAATAAGGTTTGTAAGTCTGAACCTTTAGAATAAGGATCGTTCGGAACAACACAAACCTTTTTACGGTTTCAGACAGTTGAATCTTCGGAATAACGAACCTTACTTTTCTTCGGATGAACAAACCTTCGGAATAACGAACCTTATTTCTTTTTCGGATGAACGAACCTACGGAATAAGGAACCTTATTTCGATCTTTTTTGGACTAATGAACCTTCGGAATAACGAACCTTATTTCTTTCTCTGACTAACAGACCTTCGGAATAACGAGCCTTATTTTATTTTCGGACTAACGAACCTTCGAAGTATTTGAACCTTTGGAATAATGAACTTTTGGAATAACGTGTGCTTCCCTAATTTTTAAGCCTAAAGGCTATTCTGCCATCTTTTTGGCAGGGAGGGCTTAGAACATGCATGTCCAAATCATAATGCTTTGGTCTTATTTGTTTTCCTCCTCACAGATCACAGTGATTGACCCCTTCCTCATGAATGGAATACTCCTGAGGAAGTGTGTTGACCCAGAAGCATGGCTGACTGAGTTCAAAATTTGGGTCAGCAAAACACGAGATTTGGAGGAAGCACACAATATATCCCAATCTGTAAGATATCTATTCTTTCAAACAACTGAATGATGATACTGCAAAGAAGTGAGAAATCTAATGAAAAAAATATCTGTATATAGTCTGGCCGCCATTATGCGGCCATCAATTTTCCGGCCGTCTCCGTTAACCGAACGCTGGAACTGACTGGAACACCAAAATGCATTAATGAATAAATGGATAGATAGGTATAATTGAATGAATGAATGTTTGAATGGATGGATGTAATAAGTAACTGAATGAATGTGAATTAGTCGATGGATAAATGACTAAATTAAATTATTAATAAACAACATTAAAGTCCCTTTGCAAGCTAGTTTGAAAGGAAAAACAAAGAAGTCAAGAACATTTGATTGATGATCTGTTTAGCTAACATTTAACGTACTAACATTTATCTTAACTTATTAAGTAATCTTTAACTTATCTTGTGCAGTTCTACCCAGATTATGATGGGACTAATATCGCATTGGTCAACTTCCCTGAGCCGTTTCATCTAACGTATCGAGGCCGCTTCTATCCTATCGATTACGCTAATCTCCCCTGTGTTTGCATAGAAATGATTGGATGCAACGACACAAGTAAGTCATCAGTATCTATGGTAACACAAATTACCCTAAAGTCAACTAGCAAACTCATTGCATTCAACTGACGGCAGTTGGGGATTGGAGTCAGTGGAGCTCCAGATTTGACTGGTCAACTTTGATTTGCACTGATTTTCTTTGGTTTAACACTGGTTTACTTTGGATTACACTGGTTAACTTTTAATTACACTGGTTAACTTTGATTTACACCAATTATCTATGGTCTACAGTAGTTTACTGTAAATTATTCTAAAACTCTGATTTACACTGATCAGCTTGGGATGAAACTGATTATCTATGGTTTATTACACTGGTTAATCATGGTAAACATTTATTATCTATGGTTGGTTAAGTCATGATAATATTGGTGAACTCAAGGTGATACTGGCTAAGTCTGGTTTATAGTGGTAACCCATGGTCTAGTGTGGTTTACACTGGTTGGTTGTGGTTTACACTGGTTAACTTCAGTTTGCACATAATGGTTTACACTGATTTATTCTGGTTTATTTCTGTTGCAGACTGCGGCGGCAGACTAGGGATGCAGTCCGGGGACATCCTCAGGTCACAACTGTCCTGTAAGGGATGCAATGAGACCACCCTAGATAGAGCACGACTTCATTACTATGACAACCTAGGTGAGAATGTAATACTGCTAACTGCTACTACAACTGTATTAACTCTTTGCCTGCCACGCACACAATCTCCCCTGCGCCACATTAATTTCAGGGTGCCACATTCAGAGGGGTTTTGCATGCACTGTCTTATTCATCTCGCAATAACTTTTTATTGGTTTGTCGTGATGAAAAAAAAATGTGTAGCAAAGTCTAAGAGAAATTAATACTCTAGCCAATTGTATAAATTTTTTCATGTATAGTATCATAAATTCTGAGAATTTTAACTTTACATTCAGTCTCCAAATTATCGTTTTGGAGGGTATTTTATACCTCTTATATTCAATATTTCCTAATAAAAGTTATTCAAAGTTATTTCATTACATACCAAACCCATGTCTTTATGGGAATAATGAGCCAAGCAATTTAGGATTTAAATGGGGCATTCAAAAAGAGTAGGCTAACAATAAACTAAACTCCTCTATTGAAAGTGACCCTGGGTACTTCTCAATAGACTTCCTGTCTTGGGAGACTTTTCTGCCTATTTATACTTTGATCCCCTTTTTGTTATATAGGGTGTATAATTATGTGTACAATGCAATGCACGCGTCGCTTTTGTATGTGTGTGCGCACAATACAATTAAATGCGTTCCGTATGCATTGTGCGCGAAATGTGACTTGAGTCGAACTTGGCAGCCCGCTGTATGTGCCGCGAGTCGAACGAAGCGGGCAAAGAGTTAATAATCTTTGCCACCCACGTTCCCTCACCTATTATTATTTCCAGACAAATAGTTACTCAATTTTGGAGTAACTTTTTCCAATTGCTGTTTAGCGTTTGTATAATAGATAATTTAGGTCAAGAGGCATTTTGCATATTTAGGGGAAGAATCTGTTTTTTCATAATATATTCATAACTTTCTCACTAACTGCATGGCAAGTCATTATGACCTGAATCTGTATCTAGGGATTCAGTTTCAATTTGTGCAATGCACACTCAATCTTTAAGTTGTCACTTCTCAGACATACCTCGGACAGGCTTTGGGGTTACCATCAGTAACGTATTGTTTGAACGATGTGAATAAGATTTGTATACATAAGGAAACTAGTCTATTAAGCCACACCTATTTGGTTTACTGCAGTTCCATGGCAAATGTTGACATCCTAACTGGACCAGGGTTCACAATGCCATGAGCGAGGGCATAATTGGTGACCTGAATTATTGTTTTGTAATTGTGATTACAAACCCTATTATTAACCCTATTTTATTTGTAAAGACATTGATTAAAAAAGAAAAAAAAGGGGTAATAACCATATTGCATCCCACACCACCCTGCCCTCCTAACCGTCCTGCGGTCCCAGGGTTCTCAGGGTGCTCGGTACCCACCTTTGAGGTGCAGACGGGGGTGTGGTTTGGCATCAGCTTCACTAAGGTGCACATCATCACCGGCCTGATGACCCAGGGGGGCATGCTGGGAGGGGGAAAGGCAGGCTTCATAGAGAGGTTCACCGTCCGCTACAAGCTAGTCACCACAGACGACATATGGAGAGACTACATGGACATCCAGGGGAAAGTCAAGGTGAGATGATGATAGAACGTTGCCATGGTGATGGTGGTGGTGATGATGATGTTGGTGATGAGGCGAGGGGACAAGGAAGGCTTCAGAGAGAGGTTCACCATCCGCTACAAGATAGTCGCCACATTATGGAAAGACTACATGGATATCCTGGAGAAAGTCAAGGTATAGATGATGCATAATTGATGGTCGCCATGGTGATGGTGGTGGTGGTGGTGGTGATGATGATGATGATGATGATGATGATGCTAGGGGCAAGGCAGGCTTCATTGAGAGATCCACCCTCCGCTGCAAGCTGGCCACCACAGAGGATGCCTGGAGAGACTACATCGATATCCAGGGGAAAGTCAAGGTATAGATGATAATTGCCATCGTGATGGTAGTGGTGATGATGATGATGATGATGATGATGATGATGACGATGATAAGTTTGCTGTGAAAATTCATGGCTGTAGTGCAGTATCAGCCTGTATCCAAGTATGGAAACAAATCTTTGCCATTTATTGTTGCAGCAATTTGTGAGTGCGACTGATGCGTACACTGTGACCCAGCACACGTTTGAGCAGACCTTCTTCACTGCGCATGTCCGGCTGCTACCGGATGAGATGTTGGATCCCGGAGCGCTGCGCCTGGAGGTCATGGGCTGCCGGCTGCACGGTCAGTTTGAAGACAGGGTGGGCCATTTAGCAAAAGACATGGAACTTGACAGGAATCAGCATACCCTTACCATAATATGTATGAAATCTCAGTCATAGCTTCATGATCCTTTTCAAGAACAGTGAAAAACTATCCTTGGATCACATTTGAAACATTACGACCCTGGCCTACATTCATAATCATGTTGTCCTTGAGAGCAGATAACCAGATTTGCCTCAAACTTGGTACATGTGTGTATTGCATGAAACCAATGAAGTGTGTTAAATAAGGGGCAATTCTGATTGAGTTCAAAGGTCAAAAGTCTATGAACTCTGTGACTATTACCAAAAATTGACCTTTTTCACAAGAAATCAAAATCTAAGGATGCAATTCTAATAAAACATGGTACAAAGATGGATCACTACTTAGGGGTACAATCGTGACATTTTGGTGCAATGCCTGAAAGGTCAGAGGTCAAAGGTCAATGAACGTTGCCAAAATTCACAAAAATATGCCCCCAAATAGATATTTTTCACAATAAATCCAAATCTAAATCCAATTATGCCATTCTAACCAAACGTACAGAGATGTATCACTTCATGGAAGTAGACTGGTGAAAGTTTTTAGGTAAAATTCTTGAAAGGTCAAGGGTCAATGAACTTCCCTCAACATTGGCTAATTTTAAAGAAACTTGATACACGAATGGATTTAGATTTAGACTGGTTAGATTGAAAGTCAAAGAAGTTAGAGTTCAATGGTCAATGAACATTGCCAAACTCAGCTAGACATGGCAAAGTAAAATGTGATATTTCCATTTCACATAGAAATTCAATGGTCTATTGCCCACCAAACATTCAAGCTTTTTTAAGAATACATAAAAATAGAGACATTTTTCACTTTAAACAGGCAGAGGCATATTTATCGACTGTGTGGCAGTCACATTGCACTAGTTCTTTAATTATTTTCTTACAGATTAATCAATCAGTCTATTACTGCAGGAAGTAACAGCACAAGAAATGTTTATGTCAGTTTTCTTTTCATTTATATGACAGACCCTAAGATGGTTTGTGGGTCCAGCGAGCTTCTTCACAATGGCTTCTGCTACGGGGTGGTGGATGAGGAGGACGACGATGCCTGCAATGAGATCTTCCTCCCCAACAGCCACCCTGTCTATATCAAATCAGCAGACATTCAGGTTAAAAAGGCTGCAATTTGATATTTATTCCATAAAATGTCCGATAAAAACAAAATGTACAAAGTATCGGGGACAGGGAAAGTTTTTAGAAAGCCAACAGCTTGAGAAAGATGAAAAATAATCTTTGGTAACAAAAAATGCAGCAGTACTGAACCATGCTTGCAGCAAACATCTTTAAGAACTTGCAAAGGAACATACAGTAGGAAGATGTAATCTTATACCAAATAGTATGTGATGTTGAAAATCCCATCAGACTAAAACTGTTTGACTGTCATTAATGGCTTTAAACTCTACCAAGCATTCATTATTGTATTTGTGGTCTATGTGCATGAAATGTATAATTAGTCCCATGTGGTTGTGCTTGCCCAAGTTTGATCCTTATATTGTTGTTTATTTCCCTATCATGCAGAATTTCATTCAAAGTCAACGAGAAAGATTGCTGAGCGGCAATGCAAACCAGTTTGTCATTGGCCTAAAGGTGAGATCTGAACTATCATTGCTACCAGTGCACCACTTAAAAATCCTCAAAACATGTCACTGAGACTGAACATACAAAGGATTTCAGTTGTAATTCTGTTTATTTATAAACATATACATAGTAGCACATGTGCGTGTGCACATCGTGGAATAGCACCCATGCGAAAATTTGCGAAAATAAAAACCCTGCGATATATATGGCGTATAGAGTACACTTTTAACAAAATTAATTTACCTTTGTTTTTCTTCTGTAGTCATATCATGAAACTGCTGCATCACATAACGCTACGTGGCTGGATGATACGCCACTGGATTATTCAAACTTTGGGGATCGTCTGGTAGAGTTTCATGCGAGCGCGCCGGAGGGAACAGAGGTGTGCGCATACTTGGATGCCTATGATTGTTTTGGATGGAAGCCGTATATCTGCAGTGCAGATAATCGTGCGACAATCTGCCAGTATGGTAAATATAGCATCCACGTTTTCAATTATCTATGCTGCTGCATTTGTCTTCTTTTTGTCTTCGTTTGTTGACTTGGTTATTTTTAAGCAGGAGATATGAAAAGTGTAATGATGGTAAGGATTATTTCACATTGTACAAGTTGTTTACTTGTATTTTCCAGGTATTAGTATGTGAAAAGTAAAATAAATGTCATTCCTACATCACTGCTTGTTTGGAAGGACAGAATTAGTGATTTCTGTGATTCATCTTGCGCAATATATCAGGATTATTTCTAGATTGCAATCCATGAAATTCATGTTGCCAATTTGAAAAATCATTTTACTGCACCAAGTAATTCTTGTCAATTTCAGTGTAATCCTCGGCTTTGATTGGCTGAGAGGCACTAGCATCTGACTGTTACTATGGTACCTGTCGGAGACAACTTGTCAGACAAAAAGTGTTGATGAAATGCCCCCCAGATGTTGGTGATCATAGTGGGGACTCTCATTGGGAGTGTCCGTCACTGGCGCGCTGGACAATGTCGGACTAGTGAAATTCTTACTTGCAGGATGTTGTTTTAAACCAGCAATGGAAATGGAAATGGAGGTGAGGAATATATTTGAATTCTCTTACATTTCAGACATCAATGAGTGTCTTGGTGAGACCCATGGGTGTCAGACAGATATGTGCGTCAACACCCCAGGCAGCTACCATTGCACTTGTCCTGATGGATTCAGATGGAGCGATAACCAATGCAGAGGTAAAGTGTGACCTACATACCGGTTATCTTAGTTTAGCCGTTTTCTCAGAAAGTATGCATCATGTGCCATTATTGCGAAGCCCGAGGTTGGCAGCTATGCATATCCATGTTCTTTAACACCAGTCCTTGTTCTGATGACAGTGTCACAAAGACCTGATCATTCTTTGATGCTTTCAAACCATGTCATTTGCTGCCTTCTCTCTCCAGCTTCACTTTTAGTCTCTAAAATGATGACCTGGCTCTTATGATGATGTTAACAAATAAATAAACTTGTTTATCAAAGGTATGGGATAGAATTGCTTATGAGACATGTACCAGCAGCAGAACTATTCTGTTATGACCACTGGTTGCATGTTCACTCGAGTCCTCTCTACCTCCTGTTCCTCTCCATCTCTCTCTCTGTCTCTCACTTTCTACATCATCTCTCCCTCTCTCTTTCTCTCTTTTACTCTATATATAGATAAATATATAATAAATATATATAAATGAATATAGATATCTATCAATCTAAAAAAAATCCACACAGAATATTTAGATCATAGGCCTTACTGAAAAGTAATGGTTACCTCTAAATCTATCTTGGTACCCTTTTATCTCACTCTCTCATTCATGTGAAGAAGCACTATTTCTCCTTTATTTTTTTCCTCACTATCTTAAAACTCCTCACGCACAGACGTCTGTGATATCGGTAACGGGACAGCACTGCCAGAGAGGGGAGACAGGGGCCTGTGTCTAAAGGCCGTTGTAGAGCCAGCAGCGTTGGGTGACATGAGGGAAGCTTGCCAGGGGGAAGGAAGGCATCCCGTAACCATGGAGGATATCAGTCAAGATAGAGATATTGTTAGTGAGCTGTTCCTCTACTCTTTTATAGGACATTCTTGACCTATCTACCCCTCTTCCTGTCCTCCCGTCCCCTCTCTTGCCCCGCCCCCTTAATGTTTTCTTGCAGACTTTGGAACAAAAAATCATTTTCTTTTTGTTCATTTTATTTTCTCATCACTGTCTTCCTTATCCATCCTCTTCTTTTATCTGCCAAATGTATCTTTATCTTTTCTTTTCTTTTTTTGTCATGTACTTGTTTTGTTCTTATTTTCATATTTCTCTTCTTTTACTTATTCTTACATATCTGCTTCTTCTCCTTTATCTTCACCTTTGCTTCCTCCATTTTTGTCTTGTTCCTCTCCTCTTTTTCTTCATGCAATTCTGCTTTTTCTTCCTCTTCTTCTGTTATGTATAAAAGAAGTGTTTCAGGAAGAAACATTGTACTTATTCATCTGCAATTTGTGTTGCACAGGAAGAATACCTTCATGAGCATTCAACGGAATTCACAACATGGCCGCTATTATGGATCAACGCCAGTCTTGATCATAGTGCTAACAGCTGCCGTGTTGCCAATTTGACCTTGCAAAACCAGATAGATTTTCCACTCGTGCCCTGTGACAGCAAACTCTCGTACGTGTGCAAGTCAGGTAATTATCCATTTAGCTCTCAAATAAGATTTATTTGTGTATGTAGGTGTATCAAGTTTTGTTGTGATGTTCAGTTATAAGAGGCGATCATCCATTGCTCAAATTGGTCATCCATTTTAAATCAATTTGAAATTTTCTCATAATTATATGCATTTAATAGTCCATATGAATAGTATTTTAGGAGTATAAATATCTTGATTTATGATGTATGGTTCTAAATTTGAAACAATTGAACATATTGTGGAAAACCACAATAATCTCTAAGTATTGTTGCTTGTGATAGTCACAATATTGCAAGAACAACGCCAAATATATGCAACGTATGGTCTAACACTACAAGGCATGTCTTTTTGCTTTGCTAATGTGGATTTCACACTTGTCTAAAGTGCTTCTTTGTGTCACTCATGGAGCCTTCCTCGCTGTAATATACTCTGAAAACAAAAATTCATCTCCATCTTCTTGTGTAGACTATGTGTTTGTCAAGCTGTTGGATCTATGGACAGATTCTCAATCTCCAAAGCTGGAACTTGTTTATAGCGAGCCGTATGGCTATGTGGAGTTCTTTGGTGTCGCTCCATGGTATGGCACAGATGTAGCCATTCCCACCACCATCACGCTGGAGGCAGTCGCTGAGAATGAAGGAATCAGGCAAGTCGTAAATAGAAGAATTAAGTTCATTGTACTCGTGGGAATAGCAATAGAAGTACATGTAGAAGTACAAGTAAGTAGGTTAAATAAGTAAGTAAATAGAATAATGAAGTTCATTGTACTAGTGGGAATAGCAATAGAAGAACATGTAGAAGTACAAGTAAGTAGGCCAAATCAGTAAGTAAATAGAATAATTAAGTTCATTGTACTAGTGGGAATAGCAATAGAAGTACATGTAGAAGTACAAGTAAGTAGGGTAAATTAGTAAGTAAATAGAAGAATTAAGTTCATTGTACTAGTGGGAATAGCAATAGAAGTAGATGTAGAAGTACAAGTAAGTAAGGAGTCGAAATAGTGTAAGAAGAAGGAGAAAGAGGGAAAAAGAAACTAGAAGTAGAAGGAGTCAAGGTAGAAGTAGCAGTGCAGTAGAAGTAGAAGGATAGCAGAAGTGGTATTAGTATTTCTATTACTGTAATTGCATGTTTTGACTTTACGCAAAGAAGTAGTAGAAGTGGCAGTAATGATAGACAAAGAAGTAGTACTGGTACTACGGAGTAGTTGATTTATTTAGTGGTAGGATTCGTACTAATTGTAGTGGTAGTAATAGTAGAAGAAGTACAATTATTATTATTATTGATAGTAGTACAGGAAGAAGAAGGTGTAGCTGAAGAAGAGTTTAAATTAATATTGATATTTCAATGAGATTCATGATCATTATGGAAAAATAAAAGTTTTAGCTTCTTTCTGTACCACTGTCCCCTGTGCCCTCCCTAATATTCTTTCCTATGCCACCCCTTGCTCTCTCCTACCTCTGTCCCTCCCCTTCACCTCTCCCCTCCCCTTCTCTCCCTCTCCTCTTCTCTCCCTCTCCTCTTCCCCTCCACCCGGCCTCCCCCCATCCCCCCTCCCACATGCCTTGCCCTATGACATCCCCTCCACTCCCCTTTCTCCTACCCACCTGTTCCTCCCCTCCTTCTCTCCTCCCCCTCCCCCCTCCCCCCATCCACCCTCCCGCATGCCTTGCCCTATGCCATCGCCTCCACTCCCCTTCCCCCTACCCACCTGTTCTTCCCCTTCTCCTCTCCTTCCCTCCTCCTCCTCCCCATCCCCCTCCTTCCCTCCTCCTCCTCCTCCCCCCATCCCCCTCCTCCCCTCCACTCCACATCTTCCTCCCTGTCTTCCCTTCCACGCCTCCTCCCTTCCACCCCTCCCCCTTCCACCCCTCCCCCCTTCCACCTTCTCCCCTCCTCCCCTCCTTTCCTCCTCACCTCCACACCCTCCTTCATCCTCCCCTCCTCTCCCCTCTTCCACACCCCTGCCCTTCCTACCCTATGCCTCTCCTACTCAACCCCCTCCTCCTTAATGTCTTCTTGCAGGATGCTCTTCCATTACATCTACCTGCGGAAGAGCTCAGACGTCAGTGCAGCCTCTCCATGTATCGACACCCTGACTGTCCTCCTGAATCCCGCCAGCCAGGAGAAAATAATCTGCGGAGAGCTGAAAGACTTGATGCTCATTTCTCCCCGAACGTCGGTCACCCTACGCTTCATGGTCGGCCGGTTGGAATCAAGTTTGATCAGCACACTGAGTTTTAATATGACCTTCCAAAGGATCGGTAATTGTGAACATCTAATTAACAATTTTGGTTTAATTCATTAAAGAGTTAAGTTTCTCCAACAGAGTCAGTAATCATAAGTTTGTTATTTTATAATTACATTTGTTCTATATAAAAAGAGATAATGAGTGGGATGAATGGATAATACTTCAGTGGGAAAGATATGTAGAAGAGGGGAATGGAGGGGGGAGGGGCAGAGAGCCTTTTTTTTATTGGAAGATTTTTTTTATTGGAAGCTGAATTGTCATATTGATAACAATGTTATTGCAAGAAGCGCTGTTGCAACCACATTTTATTTCTTTTGATTGGTCAGATTGCACGAGAGAGGAATGCCTTGTTGGGTGTGGCTCAACAAAGATTGTATCCAATGACGACGGAATACTTCAAACATCTCCCTTCCCATCAACCTTCAGGCCATTCAGTATCTGTAACTATGACATCATTGCTCCGGAAGGCTTGTTCCTGAAGCTCAACTTCACCAAATATGAAGTGAGTGATATAGATATTTGTTTCTGGTTCGTTTTGTTTCTGAAGTGTTAATCAATCAATGGACTTTATCATGTGCTTTAAGTATTCAAATTATTTGGGGAGGTGTCTGAGATGTAGCTGGTTGCGAAACTGTGATTGAAGATCTCGAGGTCCCAGGTTCAAGCCCATGCAGGGCAATTTTGTACGTCAGCAAAGATACTTAATCCACATTGCTGCTCTCCACCCAGGGGTATAATTGGGTACCTGGTAGGAATGGAGTAAGTGCACCTTACTGGCTACCATGATTCTAAATGATCCCTCAAAATTGGATAGGTGTCACCATGACTTACAAGCATCCGATGATCGGGGTAGTAATATAGGACAGCGCTTAGAGATGACAATGTTTCATATGAAGCACTACGTAAAATCTGTGAATTATTATTAGTATCTTCTTCATATTATTATCATTAAAGATAGCAAGCATCTTGGTAAGTGCTGTGCTGCAACATCATAAAACTTAAAATTCCAGATTTTGAAAATTTGAAATGGTAAAGGTAAAGAAGCATATTTTTTGTGTGAATTTGAAAATATGACTGATGAGCAATAAATAGCTGGAAATTTGACTTTCTAGATTGTTTCTTCCTTGGTCCGGATATAGGATAAGACACAAAGGGTTTAAAGGATATGTTCATTTGCAGATGACTAGCGTGATGGGCCCTTGCGAGGATCGTGTAGATCTCTGCTCCCATATCGACCCACAGAAGGTGTATGCCTCCTTCGGCTGCAGGGATGAACCGCCCCCTCTTCAGATCACCAATCTGACTGCCATCAGCGTCAAAGTGGCCACAGGTCTGGAGTCGGCATCCAGGGGGTTCAGAGCCACCGTCTCATATTCAGGTACCCGCACTGCAATTAACCTAGGTTTAAATCCTGACATATGCGAGAAGGGCTTACATTTACCCTGAGTTTAAATCCAAACGCGAACAGGGCTTAAAAATCGTGCATATGTAAAATGGGTTAAAATATTAACTGTGTTTAAATCCAGATATATACTAGGCAAACAGGGTTTAAACTAACCTATATAAACTAACATATACAAACACTGTTTAAATTTCACTCACTCACTCATCCGTCTGCTGACGAACTCCTATGATAGCTCTCCAAAGTCTCCTCTCTTGCATGCAGGCTTGCATCTCTGCTGTTGCAAGGCCAGTATCATCATGTAGCTGATTAATAAATGTCTTAGCGGGTCGTCCAGGTAGTTGTTTGCCATGTAATTGATTCCAAGTTAATAGATGCCTAAAAGGTTTCCCCTCCCCTCTTTTGCAAAGTCCTGCAAACTGTAATCGCCTCTTTCTGATAGTTGTTGTTTTCTTGGGAAGGTCACCATCCTTACAGAATTTGAATATGATGTAATCAATCTCGCACCTTTTGATGACTTCTGGTGGTATGCCATCCTCTCCACAACTTTTGCCTTCTTCGCCTTCTTATATTCTTCCATGTCAAAAGCATCAGTTCGGATTGGTAGCTCACTAAAGATTTGTGGGATTTCCTCGTCTTCATCTATGACATTGGGAGGGTTCCCCAAAAGTGTTTTGAAGTGGTCGTACCAGCAGCCAATCCGCTCCTCCTTTGTGCTACCTTGCAATCTACCAGCTCTTGTCTTTTTTCTTCCACTAACCTCACTGATTAATTTCCAAGCCGTTTGATGTTTCTGGTTCATATTGGCTTCTTCAAATTCCTTTAGTTTCTGCTCCAGATATTCACCATTTGCTTTATCATATGCCTCATCCAACTTTTTTTTACACCTTTCAAATTCAATATGAGCGTCTCTGGTGTTTTCCTTTACATGTCTCTTGTTTACTTCATTTAATACCTGCCTTGTTTTTCCACTCTTTTATCATAGCACAGTGCCCTATGTTGCTTCTTCAGGACTTTAGGCCTCACTTTTCTTGGCTGCTTTCTCGTTTGCCTTAATTAAGTGGCTATAGTTTACTGTCTGATCGCAGCAGTCATCATCTAGGGACAGTAGGGCATATTTATTTCTGATTTCAGCAGTGTATCTTTCTTGTAGGTCTGTGTCCTGCTTGAGCTTGTTCCAGTCATACCTGTAATCTTCTTCTGAACTTTATTAGTGCTAGCTCTAAGACTAAGCCTGATTTTTGCTGTGACTACCCTGTGGTCTGATCCAATGCTAGAGAATGAGTTACATGCTCCTACATCTAGGATACTTTTTTCCATTTTCTTCTGACCAGAATATAATCCAGTTGTACTTTATGTCCGCTTGGTAGTTCACATGTCCATAATTTTGTGTACTTTTTCCAGAAGGTAGTGTTTGAAATGATCAAATTATTCTCTTGTGCATAGTCAAATAGTTGCTCTCCATTTCTATTAGTGTGGTCATGATAAGAATAGGGTGCTTTATCAAGGCCAACTCTGGAGTTGAAATCACCGATAAGAAGCAAGAAGTTGTGTGCTGGTAAGTTCCTGGTTGTATCATTTAACATTTCAAAGTGCTGTGTGACTTCTTTTTCGTCAGTAACATTTGTTGGTGAATAAGTTACAATAACAGTGGTTTTAGGATTCCCACTGAAGGTAACCTGTAGAATTTTCTTAACTGATAATATAGCCTTTTTGTCAATTGGGCTGAGAAGTACTCCTACTCCACCAGTGGATGCACCCATGCTGTTCCTCCTGGCAGAGACTGTTACTAGTTGGTATCCTTCAGGGACGCTCTCATACTGGAGCTCGCTATCATTACTGTGAACTATTTTATGTTCTTGGATGATGATAGTGTCGTTGTACTTCTTTGCAAAGCACAAAGTTCAAGTTGCTTAAACGGGGATCTTAGTGTTCTAACATTCATTGTAGCAATGTACATAGCTTTCTTACATTTTAGCAAGTGGTTTTTCCTGCTGACTTCTCAATCGATTGCTATCCTTCCAATTGGCTTTGAGGTAACAACGTCATTTGTTTCACACTGTGAAAAGGGGTCACCAACAGGAAATTGGTCAGGGACTTTAACCCTGGTGTTGTAAAGGTTTGCCATCATAAGGGTCTTTCAAATACTGATACTACTGGTGGTCGCTAGTCCTACCAGAAATTGTCCATTAGCTTTTATGGGAATCTTTTGATTGTGGCTTGTGTTGTCAAGTTGATTTTTAACTGAGGATTTTTTACTTAGTGCAAAAGTTATTCATAGGAATGTTGCTCAAAATTGTGATTTTTTTTCCATGAAACAACACGTTTACTCCCATTTCATGACAAAACTATTTCCTGAAAATAGTCTTTGACACGCAACTACAGTTGTCATGTCTAGTCTGTCATATCTAAAATTTGTGCGGTTTCATGGATGATGCAAGGGCAATATGATAGGCTTTTGAAAGTAGAGTAGAGTAAAGTACTTTTTGTTATGTTAATCAAAATAAACAATGATCAAGAAAATTTACATTTCATTTCACACTTCAATGGGAGAAAAAGAGGAAGAGAGAGAGAGTGAGAGGGAGACAGACAGAAGAGGGGGGGGGGGGAGGTAACATGACTGGCCTACATCCAAATCTGGTAGGGAATTGCCGCTCAGTGCTTTTGTGTACTTCGGCTGGCCGAGATCTCAGATAACGATAAGTTGTAAAATACATTTTCAGGGTTCCAGGTTTTACCTCGCCATTGCTGCCATGTTGCTCCTGTGTAACCTCACTGAAACATCTCTGTAATTGTGCATTTAGGATGAAATAAAATGAGTGTAGAATGAAATCTGTTTATATTGACAGAGCGAAAATGAATGAATGAATCTTTTTAAAGGGAAAGTCCACACTTAGTTTGAATGAATACCTGTTTCATTTGAACCCCCTCCCCCCAAATCTGTGTCTCTGTAGACAAGCCTGGTTGTTCTATCATGGGGGCGTCAGACACCTGCCCCCATGACCCCACGACGTGCGAGACGCCAACCGGGATCATCGCATCACCGGCTTACCCTCAGCTTCTCGAACAGACGTTGTCGGAGTGTCTGTGGAGAATCATCACGGAACCAAACTCCTACATCATGATCAGGTTCATTGACTTTGAAGTGGAGTATGCTGGGTCACATCCCAGCAATGATGGCTGTATGGACACAAAGTTAAAGATTCAAGAGGTGAGGCATGTTGATGCAGTTGATTGGTTGGTTGACTAGTACTTTTTATCTCGCCTGAACAAAGTTCAGCAGAGACCTAGTAATCACCTTTCCTGTTGGTCTGTTGGTCTGTTAGTCTGTTGGTCTAAAAAAATGTTAAAGTTTTTGTTTAACTTGTTATTCTCATTTCTTTATTTCTCCATCAATTGTAATCAAACTTGGTGCACATGATCCTTGGGTAATACCACATGTGTCTTTATGAGGATGATGGGGTCAAAAGTCATCTAGGGGTCAAAAGGTCAAATGACATGAGGTCGTGTACATCATTTTTCTCAAAGTTTTTGTGTGACTTTCTCTTATTTCTTTATTTCTACATCAGTTGTAATCATACTTGGTACAAATGATCCTTGGGTAATACCACATGTGTCTTCATGAGGTTGATGGGGTCAAAGGTCATCTAGGGGTCAAAAGGTCAAATGACATAAGGTCATGTACATCATTTTTCTCAAAGTTTTTGTTTGACTTGCTCGTATTTCTTTATTTCTGCATCAATTGTAATCACACGTGATACAAATGATCCTTGGGTAATACCACGTGTGTCTTCATGAGGCTGATGGGGTCAAAGGTCATCTAGGGGTCAAAATGTCAAATGACATGAGGTCGTGTACATAATTTTTCTCAAAGTTCTTGTTTGACTTGCTCTTATTTCTTTATTTCTGCATCAATTGTAATCACACTTGGTACAAATGATCCTTGGGTAATACCACATGTGTCTTCATGAGGCTGATGGGGTCAAAGATCATTGAGTGGTCAAAAGGTCAAATGATATGAGGCTGTGTGCATCATTCTCAAGGTTTTTGTTTAACTTGCTTTCTTTTTTTTTAATTTCTGCATCAATTGTGTTCATTCTTGGTACAAATGTTCCTTGGGTGATGAGGTCAAAGGTCATTTTGGCACCATTTTGAATATTTGAAAACCAACTTAGCACTGTTTGTTGATTGCAAAATCAGGCGAGACTCGTGGTTTGTCGACCACCTTGTACCTAATTAGCTATCTAATTGTTTTATGAAATAATTTTTTCGTTCATACCCGCCCCCAAAAGAAGTTCATCATTTGTTTTATAAAATTTGGTAAAGCAACAAAAACAAAAACAAACAAAAAAATTACTGTGTGTAAAGTTACCAGACAAAATTTACAGACGTATGGCAAAGTTTACAGAGGCAAGACAGATTTTACTAACACATGGCAATGAATTTCCACACATTTGGGAATATAAAAATGTAAATATACTTTTTTTTTGCAATTTTACCTCGAAAACAAGTAAAGCCGATCCTAAATCTTTATTATTTGCATTACAATACATATTAGAATGCATCATGGAAGAATTAATTGAAGTAAGAGATTCTTAAAGCCATTTGATGTTTTCTTGTCTTGATTATCAGTAATTTTTTATCCTCGTACTAACTAAGCTATTCATTTACCAATAATTCTGCTCAGTAGGTTGATCTGTTTACTTGGGATATGGAGAAAAGACCCGCTGGTTCTAATTTTGTGTTGGCTTCAGAGATGTTAATGTTTATTTAAAAAATTGCTACTTCGTATTTAGGGCGTCTTTTATTTAAGGTGTTGGCACTACCGTCTGATTATTTGAAGCATTAACTGTGATTCTGTTAATAACTTCAAGCTGGACTTACACAATTCCATTTGAAGAAAGCTAACATCTTTAATGTATTGGTGTCAATGGCTTAGTGTAAAAGGCATTGTAGTCATGCATCCCCAAACCCACAACCAATACAAACATGATGCACATCCACTTTTGACAAAAGAAAAACAAATCACAGAATCAACTGGGTGAAAGCTTCAGCAAAATCTGGCAAAGAACCAGAAAAGGCTCCTCTGAGAAACATGTACCAGTAACAATCTGACTCGTAATGTGACAAATCACTTTTGAATATTTCACAACTGTCCAAACAAAAAATACTCTTGCACTCCTTCTGATTTTTTTATCAATTTTTCTCCAGATCTTTATTGTGCTCTCATCGACGGCAACATTTTATCGGGCCTCTAGGACCCATTTATTATCATTTCAGAGAAAAATTGTATGATTTTAAATTTCAGGAAAATGAGGATGGAGATATGGGTGAAGTTGGCGAGTTCTGTCCACCGACAGTACCTGTCCCAGAAGACTATCACACGAAGAAGAATGATGTAACCCTACTTCTCTCTCTACGAGTCAGCAAAGCCAGACTGTATCTTGAATATGAGACTGTTTGGTTTGACAGAGTTTGGGGGGAACCAATAACAGGTGAGAACTTTTATGCTAATATTTGACATTTGCAATAATATGTGATTTTATAGCATGTGTATAGTGATTTTCCATTTTTTTCATTTTCATCTTCCCCTTAAACTTTATTATAGTCCTGTGCTCTGATATCTTTGATATTATTGCAGGTAAACATGTTGTAAGTGGGATGAATATGCCCAATTACATATTATAAACATGACATGTGGAAGTACTGTGATATATTGTCTAATATTTCATTTTAGGAAAGAAACTAGAGCAATATATCACAAAATTTATTTGTTGTAATGTTTCGTTTTTGTGCCTCTTTCCTCTATCTTCTATGCCCTTTCTCTGCCATAAACATAACAAATTGCCTTCTCCACATGTTCTACCTTTGTTCATCCCCCCTTCACTCTCCTCCTCCATCTTCACCTTCTCCCTGTGCCTATCTTTTCCTTCTTTCCATTCTTCCTCCCAATTTTCTACGAGTTAATTTTTCTCTCACCTACCCTTTTATTGACTTTCCCCTTTCTGGCTCCTTCATCTATTATTTTTGATTTCCCTTCCTATATCACATTCTTCCTGATACCATTTCACCCTATTTATATTTCCTCCACTCTTGTCTTACCTGTTTTCTTTACTCCCCCATTTCTTCATTCCCTCATCCTCGTCATCCCATCCTCCGCTGATCCTTGCCCTCCTCCCGATTTTTCCCTTCCTCCTTCCTTCCTACCCTCCTCCTCCTCCTCCTCATCCACTTCTCTTCCTCCTCTTCTCCCTCATCCCCCCTTCTCATACTTCTCGTCCTACCCTTCTTCCTTATCCTGCATCCTACATCCTCTCTCCCCATCTCTTCCTGCTCCCCCTTTACCCCACCTCCTTGTCCTCCCCTTCCTCCCCTCTCTCCCTCATCTTCCTCCTCTACATCCTCCATATCCTCCCTCTTCATTTCCTTTCCCCTGTGCCCCCTCCTCCTTGTCCTTCCCTTCCCCTCTCTCACTCATCTCCTCCTCCTCCACATCTCCCTTTCTCTCCCCATTCCCCATCCCTCCCCCCTTCTCTCTCCCTACCATTCTCTCCCTTTCCCTCCCACCTCCCTCCTCCTTGTTCACACACCTGCCTTCCTGTCTCTCCTGCCAGGTTTTACTTGCCCAGCTGGTTGGGAGGTCTTTCAGGGTCACTGCTATCAGATCTTCTCGAACTCGTCACGCATCACTTGGCAACAGGCAGAAGATACCTGCCAGGCCCAGTGGGCAGAGTGTCATCTAGTTAGCATCAAGCAGGAGGAGGAGATGAAGTTTATTCACTCCATGATAACATCTGACTGGGCGGTGGAGGATGACAATAGAGTGTACATAGGTGAGATGGGTATCTTCATTACACTAACCACCACCACCACTACCATCACCACCATTGTCACCACCATTATCACCATCACCATCACCATCACCATCACCATCACCATCACCATCACCATCACCATCACCCTCACCACCAAGTGACCATCACCATCAATCACCACCATCATCACTACCCCCACCACCACCATCATCCCCACCACCATCACCACCATCATCACCACCATCACCACAATTACCACCATTACCACCATCACCACCATCACCACCACCACCACCACCATCACCACCATCCCAATCACCACTATCATGATCAGCATCATCATCACCCTCATTATCATCATCATCATCATCATCATCATCATCATCATCATCAAAATGCATGTCGGTGCTCGTCAGCCTTATCACCATCACCATGGCTACTAACATCCTCATTCTTGTCACCAGGAGTTAGTAGTACCTCTGACATACATCCCTTAACAACCTGATTTACTCCAAGATGTTGTCGTCTTTCTTGCCTAGGTTTGAAGAGGGATGACAGTGAGAGGGGCATTTTCCGCTGGTCTGATGACTCCCCCATGTCCTACACAGAATGGTCCCACCCTCGGTATGTAAAGTCAAAACTGATTTCCATCCCCAATAACCAATATATATTTTCAGATATCAGATATGGATATTTGTTTTCATTGCTCTTGACTAATTAAATATCTTGAGCTTGTAATTTGTTGGAAGAAAAAAATATCAGGTTTATACATGCTGTTATACACATGTGTTGCATTCAAAATCTGACTGTATTTATTCAACTATTGTCCATTGTGATTTGGCCATGCAGAATTACTGTCATGCAAGGTGATTGAACTATGATAGCTATATTTTATTGATTGACCACTAGGAAAACTAGGAAAGCCTAGAGTTAGGATAAAATTTGTCCTCAGTGCATTTTGGAATCCCACCCTTTGTCCTTAGCCCTGAAGATGAGGAAGAGTCAAGTCAGCCGAATGGGGGGAGTCTAGAAGGATGTACCATGATCATACTGGAGAGCGTCGCGTCCATCTCTGACTGGCATGATGTGGCATGCGCCCAAAGCAGTGGCAAACGCTTTATCTGCAAGACACCCTCAGTGCACAATGGTGAGATGCCTTGTAGCCTGTCATCCAAGCTTTTGGGCATTTCTAAATCTGACTATTCAAGAAAAGGGTCTGGCTGCAGTAGACTAAGGATGCTTCACCAATGGATATCCATCAGCCGTTTAATTAATGCAGATTCATTGTACTCTCCTTCTAGTCACAAAAGAACGCTTTACAAAGATTTTTTCTTTTGATCCCCCATGTTCGAAGCCGCCGATTTTCTGGATGATTTTTGGCTGGATTTGACGCATAAACAAAATTGGATAGGCAGAAGAATTTGGGGAAATATCCGCACCCCATATGCTTGTGCAGTTGTGACATGTAATACCAACCATGCATCTATAAAAATTCAATCGAGGTATAGTGTTACAATATGGCAAAAAGGCTCTAAACGTGATATCAAGTTGCAGTATAAAAGTCTCAATTTCACAAAGTTCCGCATCATAGCCGCTTAAAAAATTGCATGAAACCTTACTTTCAGATATTTTCCTTTCAGACGAGTAACATGAAAAAAGTGCCCAGCTGCGCCCAAGGTAGTATTTCCATCTCAAGAAAGTATCAAATTTCGTATTTGCTTGTCCTTATTAACTACAAAACAAGCATTTAGTGAAAAAATTAAAAGTTCAGCAGCGACAGCTGAAATGTATGCATGTATAGGAATGCGTATGACCTATTATGAAATCCAGGTAAACGTGACGCAATCGCGCATGCATCATATTATTGAGAGCAGCTGCTAGTCAAAGAGATGTATCCATGTGCTTAAACATCCTTGAGTAGACTAATCATTCTTTACTCCTTCTCAAGGTTAGACTGAGAAAAGAAGAGAATGATACAGTGACTAGTGTTAAGATGGCGACCAGGTTGCTGGGTTTTTTTTTTAAACCAAAATATTCAATAGAGGGGTCTGGCTGCATTAGACTAATCAATCTCAATTCTTTCTAAGGCTCAGCTTTTTTAAAACCAAAATATTCAATAGAGGGGTCTGGCTGCATTAGACTAATCAATCTCAATTCTTTCTAAGGCTCAGCTTTTTTAAAATCAAAATATTCAATAGAGGAGTCTGGCTGCATTAGACTAATCAATCTCAATTCTTTCTAAGGCTCAGCTTTTTTAAAACCAAAATATTCAATAGAGGAGTCTGGCTGCATTAGACTAATCAATCTCAATTCTTTCTAAGGCTCAGCTTTTTTAAAACCAAAATATTCAATAGAGGGGTCTGGCTGCATTAGACTAATCAATCTCAATTCTTTCTAAGGCTCAGCTTTTTTAAAACCAAAATATTCAATAGAGGAGTCTGGCTGCATTAGACTAATCAATCTCAATTCTTTCTAAGGCTCAGCTTTTTTAAAACCAAAATATTCAATGGAGGAGTCTGGCTGCATTAGACTAATCAATCTCAATTCTTTCTAAGGCTCAGCTTTTTTAAAACCAAAATATTCAATAGAGGGGTCTGGCTGCATTAGACTAATCAATCTCAATTCTTTCTAAGGCTCAGCTTTTTAAAATTCAAAATATTCAATAGAGGGGTCTGGCTGCATTAGACTAATCAATCTCAATTCCTTCTAAGGCTCAGACTGAGAAAAGAGGAAAATGATCAAATGACTTGTCTTATGAATAGTAGACTCTGTTGTTCAGCTTGGATTAAAAATGTCTAATAGCCTGAAAGCCATTCTATGTGCCTTGTGGTATTTGCAAGTATTTATTTTTTGCATTGTCTTGCCATATGAAAAGTGATCTTTTTTGCCTAAAAGGCAAACATTGACAAATCACTCAAATTTCAGTTATTTCTGTATTCAGCATTCCCTACATACATGTACAGGCAAAATCTGGAAAGCAAATATTTGTCTTGCTGCGAGATATTCAACATGATGTTGCATTGATGCATTGATGACAATGCAAATAGCAGCTGAATTCTGCTTTTTACCCAGAAAAGTCTTTTTTATTCTGGGCATTTTTTGTACATGACTTTACCAGCCCTTTAACAAGTCTGACAATTATCAGCAATAACTGAGAGCTGTAATGTGATGTTTTTACATGGTTCCAAGGTATCACTGGTATTGAACAACTTAAAGACTATTGTATCATATTGGTGAAAGTGGTCATTTCACCCCATTTTTTACCTTTTCAGAGACTGGGGAACGATATGGGACTGATATATCCAGCTGTGTGTACAATGAACCAAGTGAGTATTGTCATCAGTCTTGATATTCTCCTGGTTTTTAAGGATAAGGGGTACCACTGACAAAAACTACAGTTCCTGCAATCAACGCAGTTATGTTTTATACTTTCTTTTCTCAAAATCAGCCTTCTGTCCTGATGTGTTCATTGTGTGTCAGTAATAAGTGGAATGTATGTCTTCTTAAGAAAAGTCAGCCACAGCTCCAAGACAAACACAGAAAGGAAAGAATGTTGGTAATTCATATTACATGACCTCGCTCAAAACAAAACCATGGAATTTCTCAGTTGATTATCAAATTCTTTATATTGCAAATAACTATGAAATAACACTTTAATGGGGCTATCAGCTTTTCAGTCAAATTTGTGGACCTTTATACTTCTGGTCTTGTAGCCTGGCACATTGTGTGTTGCATTGCTGCAAGGAACCCTTCATTTACTGGTACTCGAGAAACTTTTCAGTTGTCATATGAACTGTCCATCTTACATGAGAGTAGCAAATGAAAGACAAATTTCTGTGGAAAAGTGGGTTACTGGGAAAGTGTCAATGGTACTGCGATCTTATGCGCTGACACACTAATATAACTGGAAGTGCCCAGTTCACCACTTTACACGCTAAAATCTTGAAAAGTGTGAGAGCGCCATGGGCAGCTACATGTATATCTTCTGGTCCTTTGTGATATTGAGATTTGAGGAGAAGTTTTTCTCACCTTTCCTTGCAGGTGAGTGCATCCCGTGTGGTGGCCTGCTGTTCCAGTGTCTGTCAGGGGAATGCATCCAGAATATCTTCCAGTGTGACGGGACACCTCACTGTTCAGACGAAAGCGATGAGGAGAACTGTGAGACGGACCGTAAGTCTAAACCAATTCTTTATGCACCACTGAGTCTTTTTTGCACTGGTGATCCACACCACTCACATAGGGCAGTGTGGAGTTTAGCAGAGAAGGAGTGAACTCTTTATGCCCCATTAAGGCCATTTTGCACTGGTAATTCATAACATTCACATAAGGGGTCTGGCAGAGAAGGAGTTAACCATGAGGCATTTTTGCACTGGTCATACACTCATTCCCATAGGGCAGTATGGAGTCTGGCAGAGAAGGATTTTACTCTCATATGCCCCATTAAGGCATTTTTTTGCACTGGTAACACAAACCATTGCCACAATATGCTTGATTTACCAAGCATTTTACACCACGTTTTTTTTTAATATTTTCCTGACTTTTTACTTCTCGCAATGCATGTCATGGGATGGTAGGATCTTGGGTAGATGTAGAGTGAGAGGTTGGGATTTATAGTCCGAGGAATGCTTGATATCATAGATTAATTGTTAATGTGTCTTACTTCTTTTGGGTTAAATGTACCCTTTGCTCCTCTCACTCTGTACATTACTGTTTTGGTCACACACAAATTCAAAGCTTTATGTAAAATACACATTTTGATGATATAGCAACTGATATTGGTGTATATTGCCAATGCAGCCTTCTGACATGTTGATAAAATTATTGTTCTGGTAAGATGTATTATACATGTAAGGAAAAGAAATATCTATCTGATATATATATTATCTACTTGAATTATAAAGATTTTAAATAGGTTAATGAAGATTATACAAATAATGCTTAGATTTACTACTATATGCTTGAAGAGCTTTTGGAAGGAAACAAAGCATTAGTGAATGATTTTTTCGCAAAAAAACATTATCCAGGAAAACAGCTAGGCCCCCGACACTGATGTTAGGGTGATACTAGTATCACGTACTTGGTTGGCAACCAAGCAAAGAAGGGGGCTACAAAAGAGATGGTGAAGAGATGAAATATCATCATACACAAACACAGCAACATGTAACAGAATGACATCAAATAGAAGTGAATGGAAACTGATTGAGGAGGGCTTCAGCCATCAAGGCCTAATGATGATGATGATAATGATGAGTATAATGTTGAGAGTGCTTTTCTTACCATTCTTTCCATTTTCCAGTCCAGAAAGGTGCGTGCCCCCTCAATGCATTCCAGTGCTCGACTGGTGATGAGTGTGTCTCCATCTCCTTCCGATGCGATCACAAGACGCAGTGTAGCGATAACTCAGATGAGTTTGGATGTGGTAAGACTTGCATTACTTCTCGAGGATGGAGTACAGACTACCTTGTGTCATTTGAGCATACATATTGTCAAACAACTGGTTCTAAACAATGTGGGTTCAGCAAACGGCGGTGATCATAGCAGGATCTGTCATTGAGAGTGCCCCACACTAGCCCACTAGAAAATGCTGTAGAGGTAAAACTCTCACCTTAGCAACGTTGTTTAGAACCAGAAACCTGCATGATAATGGATATGATGACACCACTTCAGTATTCTATAGCTCAAAAACAAGCTAGTTTTACTAGTACAGATGGGAATTTGATCAGCTTACCAGCGTGATGGCAATCAATTACATGGAATATCTTGTGAATAAATTTGTACCATTTTTCTGAATTTGTTGAATGGTAGATGAATGGTGGCTTTGCCATGGTATTTCTTGGGGATTTACTATCATTTGAAAACAAACTAGCTTTTACTAGTATAGATGAGCTATTAATCAACACCCCAGTGTGATTCCCTTACCAGGGAAAACATTTATCACAGGTAGTGAAACGATGAGCGCTTGATGGCAACATTAGTGTTGATTTTGCTCAAACTGCTGTAGGATTTATTCTTTTATCTTATGTTGCACACCACAACTTATCATAAGTTGATTCTTTGCCATTAACCCTTTGTGTGCCTAACAAAATGCTTCTTTATGGGGTTGTCCAAATATGCATCAATGGCTCAAAAAGAGTTAAACCTTGTGTTTTTCATGTGTGCATGTGTCTGTGCTCTTTTTCTCTCTATGCCGCAGTGTACTCGTCTTGCCTTGAAGGGGAGTTTATGTGTGGGACTGGGGAGGCGAAGTGCCTTCTAGCGCATAAGAAGTGTGATCTCATAAATGACTGTCTGGATGGATCTGATGAGACGGATTGTGGTAAGTCACATTAGACCAGCCTGGGTGAATTCTTGATATCACAAATAACAATTCAATATCACAGCGCGTGGCGCTCTAACACCTTTTGGATTTTTGGCATGTACAAAGTGGTCAACTGGGCACTTCCGATATATTGGTACTCTGCTCAAGCGATGGCACTACCATCAACACTTTCCCACAGAAATTGGTCCTATATTTGGTACTGTTTTGTAAGATGGAGAGCTTGTTCAAGATGTTTCAGAAGATTACTGTAGAAGAACTAAGAACTTCCTTGAATAAAAGAGAAGTACCTTGCACCGACGCACAGCACTATGTGCTGGAGTACAAGACCGGAAGTATACAGGTCAATTTGGCTGAAAAGCTGAACGCATTGCGTACGCTGATATTCTGTACATTTATTTGCAATATGGAGAAACAGAAATATCCCCAAGGTGTTGGCTAGCTTTGGTCCATGGATTATCTGGTGAACTTAGAGGTAGGCCCTACTGATATTACAATTGCTGCTTTAGCTACTACAAAATATAGCTACTACTATCACATCTATTAGTATTACTGCAACAATCACTACCACTGCTCTTACTACTGCATCTACTGCTGGTACTTCTACTTTACTACCACTACTACCACTACTATTACTTCTACTACTTCTTGTAATACTATTACAATTTCTTTTACTGCTACTACACTCCTGCTGCTGCTACTACTACTACTACTACTACTACTACTACTACTATTACTACTACTACTACTACTACTACTACTACTTCTACTACTACTACTACTACTACTACTACTACTACTTCTACTACTACTACTACTACTACTACTACTACTACTACTACTACTAATAATAATAATACTATTTCTTGTAAGACTTCTACGATGTCTACTACTTCTACAGTACTTCTGCTGCTATCACTGCTCCTACGCTCAGGTCATAGCTCAATTACTGCTAAAAGCAGGCCAAGAAACACACAGTCACAAGGAAAATGTGATAAACTTGATATACAAGAGTTCTAATACAGAAATTGAACATTGCTATGTGCTCTATATGTTTCATCAATATGTTTGCAACACATGTCATCTGCCCTATTCAATCTACTACAGAGGACCACCCTGACGTGTTTGAGTGTTACAACGGTCAGCTGCTCCCAAGCTATGCTCACTGTGACGGCTTCATTGACTGCATAGGCAGTCACTGGGAAGATGAGAAGCATTGTGGTAAGCACTACTGCCATCTTCCTTTGACCTGGGAACTGCGTATACACGGTTCCCACATATTCCTACTCAGGAACAAAATAAAGCAGTTGGAGTGGCAGACATCTTTCTTTCTCTTTCTCACTTTCTATTTCTAACTCTAATATCTATAGAATGTAATTATCATCAAGTTTTTCATACAATCAAGCTTTGGATTATTATGAAAGCTCTTCTGTTTGATTTTCCATCTTTTTGTCCAATGTATTAGATGATGTCATTCTGTCAAGCTTTGGCTTGTTATGAATAGTCCTTATTTGTATTTCGTTCATTTTTGTTTTATCACTCTCTCGGTACATCAGTAATTGACACATGTACATCCTATTGTGTTCTTATTTGATCTACTGGAAATCAAGTAAAACAATAAATAGATCAAAACAAATTAAACAGGAACCAGCATACCCGGTCCACAGAAACATACCGGCCTCAGCTTTTTTTTAATGCTATTTGAAGTAATATTTCATGATGTGTGAATATCTTTTGTGTCTTGGCAATCAGTAGTTCAATAATTCAGCTGCCATTTAAGATCATAACAAGCCATCGGCTTTCTGGTGATGCCTTATATTCATTGTTCATGAAAGTTGTTTATTCTTGTTTGTTGAATGAATAAAGAATTGAATTGAATTGAATTGAAATATTTGTGGAACAGGAATAGTATGGGTAATGATTACGGGACCAGTAATTATTTGAGAGGATTCCTTTTTTTTTGATCCTGCTATCATTACTGAAATCCTAGACCTAGACCTAGACCTAGAACTAGATCTAGACTTGTGAATAGTTATGCCATGAATAAGACACCCCTAATCTCTACCACTACTAACCCTTATCCCTACTATCCTATAGCTGTGGGAGTCGAAGTGTGTGTCAGCGAATGGTTGACTTTGCGGTGAAGCTTTGCCGTTAGGCTTGAGGCTATTAGATTATGCATGATTGGTGAGGTACAATTTGTACAAAAAGAATACAACAGAATGTTATCACAGATCACAAATGATCATAAGTTATCACAACTGTTATCTTCATCGCAGAAAGCGCATTGTGCGACCCCGAGACACAACTGGAGTGCAAGAATGGAAAGTGCGTTGACCTCTCCTTAGTGTGCATGTACGACACTGACAAACTTGGCTTCATGACTGGGTGCCGAGATGTGACACATCTGAGGAACTGTGGTCAGTTTCAGTTTAAGTTTTCTACATCCTTGATTGCAAGCAAAAGAAGAATATTCTAGTCATTTGCAGCAAGTTTAATTCACTTGAGAAACGATTAAAAATGATGACATACAACTATTATTATATAATGCTATGGGAAAATATGAAAAACTCGGTGAAGTAATGATATGTATACACCATCCTTTCACAAATATGTTGGCAGATGCCATTTAATATTCGTTATTAGTAATTATTTACTGGCTGTCTGATGATTATTCAATACCTTCTTGTATGATGTAGATTGAGAGAGAAACTTGTGTGCAATTTGTTTCTGTATTGGACAAATGCAGCTCTACCGGATATAATTATGTGTGCCAAAGAGAGATTGCCCTTATCTTGCAAGATTTCTGGTGGTCCCTGTATTTGTCCTATGGAAATGTATTTCACTAGGAGTCACAGGATTAATGTACGTTCAGCTTAAACTATTGCTCATGGTTAGATTTTTGGGCCTTGTGAACCCTGGTCCAGTCAGGATGTCAAAATTTGCCATGAAACTTCAGTAACCATAGAGGTGTAGCTTGATTGCACCCAATAAGGAATTTGAAGTTTAGTCATAGCCTGTCGTCAATTGTCCATACAGCAGATCACACGGGAGTTGTGCTGCCTAGTATCTGATTGGAGAAACGCCAGCCCACAAATACTCGAGCTCAGTAAAGAATTGGAGAAAGGAACCAGAAGTTCCCTATTGTAGTCTATGGCGATGAGATATATAGGATTTAAAGTGTTGAATTAACGCTAGCTTAAATGATCATTTCTGTGTGTTTTCAGTGCAATTTTCCTGCCCACCCTACACCTACAAATGCCCAGCGTCATACTGTGTTCCCCTACGTCTGCGCTGTGACGGCGTTTCAGACTGCCCCAACGGCGAGGATGAAGTAGGGTGTGAGGACGGTGAGTAAAGCAACGTTCATGCATGACATGATTGCCAAAGCCCATTATTTATACAAAGGTCTACAATCATTAACAGTATGTAAGTATCTAGAACTGCCCCAAATTGGTCTTTACTTTAAATAAACCTTTCTGTTCTATAAAAGACTAATGATTCATGAAATATTAAGTCAAACCAAACTAACATACATAATAGGAGGCAGCATATTTCCAAAATTACTGGAATGATTTAACTGTTTCTCTGCCAGACTCTATCCTGCCCTATGTGAGTTATGTGTATTACAAGTGTTCAAATGCCTCATTGACATGTTAAGACTTAATGTTCCGTGGCCTGTGCATGTAATATCTGTTGTAGGTGTCTTCAGCTGCCCAATGTCCAGCTACCGATGTCAGAGCAGCAATAGAGCTGGCACTAGGGCAAGTGTCTGTCTGGCGCCCTCTCAGGTGTGTGATGGCCAGACCAACTGTGCAGACGGAGATGACGAGCTATTCTGTGGTATGTGGAACCAAATCTTTTTGAAATCTTGGAGTGCCATTGCTGAAATGCAGAAAAAGTGTATTAATCAAATTAAAATTTTGGTTGTTATTTTGATTTAATTATTACAAATAATACAAATAATTTAATTATTACAAAAAATAACAAAGAAGAAAGCCATTGTGGTGTAGCTTTGATTGCAGCTATGTTGTTTTTCCTTTACTTTGTTAATGCATGCTATGTGTTTATAAAAATATATATAGCCTACACATGCGAAGTTCATTTTTGGCACACTAATGACTGTCTATATAGAATACCTATTTTAAGTCATGAGGTAAATTCTGGTTGAATATGGATTAAATGACTCGATTTTACTCTGAAGACCATTTTTTTTGCCTCAGACCATTATCATGGGTGTTTTGATGAGAAAATGTTACCTTAACAACTTGAAGAATTGCTTTTTTGCAGGTTGTTACAGGTATGATGTGACCTGTGTTTTTTGTTTCAGCTTTCAATCTTCCAAATTTAATCATCAATTAAATTAATTCATGAAGACTACATCACTCCTTCAGCTTCTTAAATGCTACAAGTTAGAGCACTACCTCTGTCTCTGTTCTGTTCACATTAGAATTCACCTGTCCAGAGAACTGCACCTGTATTGGATTATCCGTCAGCTGTGAATCACCTGTCTGGAATATACTGAGCGGCCCCCAAATTCATCCCGATACTCGCATACTGTAAGTCTTCTCAGTATTTCAATGTCTGTAATGGAGGATTGTCAGCATTTTGTTTGGGGACTGTCCATTTTCAGTCTTTCCATTTTCGGCTTCATTGTATTTATCATTACTTATGATGGCGTGCTTTGTGTCTTTTGCATCCTCATGCATCAAAGAAGCGATGTGAAAGGCGTATATTCCATTTATAATCTATAAATTTGTTCATATATTCATATATTTTATATATATTCCACTTATGTTCAACTTATATTGCGTATATACAGTACATATAAATTCCATATATGTGTTCTATTTATATATTCCCTAGATTCCATAGAATCCATAGAGTAGGAGGAGGAGGAGGAGGAGGAGGAGGAGGAGGAGGAGGAGGAGGAGGAAGAGGAACTGGAACTGAATGAACTGATGACAATCATACAATCAGAACACATGCACATCTTAACAGTCTTATTTTATCTTGCTCCCATCTCTCACTCTCCATCAGGTCTCTCTCCAATATGGTTGTTACCATGGATACACATTCCTGTTCCTCTGATGTTTCAGATGTGTCGTCTGTAGGAGTAGGCTACCTAGTCTCCTTTTTTAACCTCCCTTACCTGGCAGAATTGTAAGAACACAAAGTATTGTGTGATTTGATTCAAGTGCTTGGCCGGAACGAAATGTAAAAATTTAGATAAACAGTATAATGTGACATAGATTCCTATGATATTAGGTATTGGTGGAAAAGTGGGAGGTGGAGGTGGTAAAGAAGAGGGATGGAAGGGTCTGTCTTCGAGATGTGAAACTGTAATCTTCTAGTGGAGTAAGATAAGGAATCCTTATACCCTATTACCACTTATGTTCCTATAGCCCCAGTTCCACTATCAGGATTTGGACCCCGATCTGCCCCAATGTATAAAAAAGGCGGAGAGCACCATAACTTTACAGGGATGGTATTTAATCGGTTTCATCATAGCAGCATTGTTTAGAACATGGAACAATCAAGTAGTTTCCAGATCGGCAAAAAAAATTTGAACGTGGTCAAAACTTTATCTCGATCTTCCTGATCAAAATGAATCGTAACACAAGCCAGAGGGATGAAACAACAGCGTAAACAATGTGGTGTGAGCATAGTAACGTCTTCCACATCAGAACAGAACAGTAAACTAGAAACAGCCGTGGTCCTGCTGATGTGCCGCTCTACCCCGCTCTACCTCGCACTACCCTGATTAAGAGATGACCTCTGTACACCATCCTCCGATTTGATAAATAGGAATAGACCGGAATCTATAGTAATGGAACAGGGCCTGGGCACATTTGGTCCAGATCAGCCAATATTTTACCTGATCCTCTCGCCCTGAAAGAATATCAAAATCGTAGCGAGAGCAGCAGAGTGGAACAGGGTTTTAAAGGTCATAAAAAATGCTCAATTGCCACTGATACAATTTTTGCAAGAGTTCTAGATACAAGTCCTGTAAAGCAGCCCTATGTTTAGCACAAAAAGTGGTCATACAAAATATTTAATGGTTCATTTAAAAGCCTGTTTGTATTCTTGTCATTGGTCTTGTGATTTTATTTTGCCACCCAACAGGAATTTGATTTCAACTGGCATTCCCCTACTGTGTCCTGATACATTCCTCAACAATTCAAATTTATATAAACTGTGAGTATGCAATTTTTTAAACGATAGATCAATGCAATATGATTTTGATATAGCCTTCTTCCTTTGCATATATGATGAAGAATACAGAATTAAGTTGAAGATAATTTGTGTATTTTTTTTGAGGTCCAATTTATTCTAAAACTGTGCAAAAGATGATAATTTGATAGTGTGTCCAATTCTCAGAATCCACATAATTTTTCTCCAGTATGTTAGACTTAGAATATAATGTAATGATAGCAAGGGAATGTTGAGCTTCATTTTTATTGTAAATAGATTACAAACTCAAATTAGTCAATTGGCATTGGTTAGATTAATGATCAGTTAGGTTTCTACGAATGATACTTTACTGAAAACTAGGGAAATATTGATAAAGCTTAGAGGCGAATCAAAATAAAAGAAAAGAGGTATTTGAAGAAAAAAAAATCAGGAAGTGGAATATATAGTTATGTGTCTAGCATAAATATGTTGAGAAGAAAACAAAAATTTGAATAGGTATTGTTGTTTCATCATTTACAGAAATCTGACTGGAAATCAGATGAAGATAATTGAGAAAGGAGCATTGGACCCCCTGAGTAATCTCCAGGAATTGTAAGTTGTCGTCTGCTAGTGGCACGAAAATAGGGAAAGAAAGATTTCATTGTGATCATCATCGTTTTAAACTGTCATTTGTCCATCTCCATCTTTCCATCTATCTCTCTGTCGAAGCATAGGCAGTAAAGCTATTCATACCAAGTTCAACGTTGCCAATAAGTTTTTGCATATTTGATATAATATATTTGGGTAAAATACAACAAGTGTTATCAACCTTTTAATTCAATTGAAAAACTTGAACATATGTGCAAGTTTCATTTTGTTCGTAATTTGTATGTTTGTATCTATACATGTGTACACCACAGGATAATGAGAACAGAGATTTTTTATTTGTTAAAATTTTGTGGCATTTTCAATGTTTACATACTTACTTTGCACCTTCACTCTTCATTCCTGATTTTCTTTCGACTGAAAGGGATATAAGAGAGAACGAGCTGGCTGCTGATGAAACCCATAAGGACCTGTTCAGTGGAGTGAATGGAACATTAAAGGAGTTGTAAGTACTTTCAAGGATGGCTGTAGAGATACAGGAATTACTCTCAACATTAAAGGTAGTGGGGCACTCTTGCAGACGTAACATATACAGCTGTATAAGAACATTTGAGCCTATAACGCTTAATTTTAGGCTTTGTGAAACCTGATCCCATTAAGGTGTCAAGATTTGCCATGGAACTTCGAAAGGGAATATTCCTATAGGAATATTAAAGTTTATTCATAGCCTGTTGTCTGTTGTCTGTACAGCAGGACCCCGTTGCATAAAACTTACCATTAATGGTAACTCTGTCATCAATGGTAGCTACCATGGTAATACCGCTCGACAGCCAATCAAATTAAAGGTTTCCAACGAAGTTGCCTTTGATAGCAGGGTTACCATTAATGGTAAGTTTTATGCAACAGGGCCCTGATTAAGCATAAAACACTACTCAATATCTATGAGGAGAAAAGCCAGCCCACTGATTTTAATAAAGAACAGGTGAAAACTTGCTTTAGAATAATTTAAATGATTTATAATGGGTGTATATTAACATTTAAGTTGACATTTATTGACTATTGACTTGGGTATCGTTGCAAAGATTATTTGCAGCATATTAAATGTGGCCGGGATAGGATTAAAATCTCTACTTTATTTTTCTGGGGAAAAATGGGACAGGTACACCGACAACTTTGTCTTCTGTTGCTTGTTGCCATTGGCAACAACAAATTGCGATGCTCCAGAGGACCGCTTCTCATCCTGCACCGACCTGCTGGAGAGTGGTATCCTGCGAGTCCTGATGTGGCTGTTAGGGATTAGCGCCCTCTGTGGTAACATCTTTGTAGTCTCCTACCGCATCATACAGCGCAAGCAGGTGGAAAACAGCCAGGTGAGGAAAGGGAATGTGTTTGGGCTCTCGATCATTGAGATGAAATGAACACTCTTTGTGAAATTCTTCACCCAACCAGTCAATAATGTCAAATGATGGAATGTTACATATGTGAGGATGTATTTGAAATGTGTTTGGCCTTCTACCATTGTTAAATAATGACTCTCGGTATGTGATTAGTGTCATTCACTCTTCTGTATCAATGTGCATGTCACTGTCATCAATAGTGTTACTTGATCGTGGCATCTTTTATTTTTTCACTCTCTTTTAACTTGAGATGTATACCATACTTGAGCTTGAGTCTGTCCTAACCATTAGTCGAAGAGAACCAGAAGGACTCTTTCTATAGTCTAAGAAAAAGAAACCTACGGGTCATCGGGTTAATCTTTGCTTTTTTCATTCCTTCAGAGTTTAGCTTCATTTGAATGTAGTTTTCAGTTTCTTTTCTTTTTAATCTTATCCAACTTAGCTGCAATCAAATCTAATACCATACAAAATCCCTCTTGATTTCTTAATTGTCATCTATTTTTTCTTTTCAAACTTTCCTAACCTAGCTGCAATTAAACTTAATTTCCATTATGATTCCTGTATATTTATATCAATCGATTCAATTTTCTCCTGTTGCATCTTTGCCCAAATAGGTGCAATCTAACCTGATCTCCAACCTGGCTGTGTCAGACCTGCTCATGGGTGTGTACATGCTGATCATAGCCGGGACAGACTTACAGCACAAAGGCCAATACTACCTGGTATCTGAGGCGTGGCGTGCTAGTCCGCTATGCACCATCGCTGGCTTCCTGTCCATGCTGTCCAGCGAGGTGTCGGTCTTCCTTGTTCTGCTCATCAGCCTGGACCGAGCCTTCTGCATCGTGTTCCCCTTCCGCCAGGGGCTCCACCTCAAGCCCAAGAGCTCCCTGGTGGTCATCACTGCTAGCTGGGTCCTAGCGCTGGTACTCAGTCTGGTACCGGTTATGGTGCCGGCGTACTCTGGGCAATTCTACGGCCGATCCAGCGTCTGCCTAGCGCTGCCGCTCACGTCAGAGAAACCCGTGGGATGGGAGTACTCTGTCGCCATCTTCCTGGGGATTAATTTCTTCAGCTTCGTGGTGACGCTGGGGTGTTATGTCGCCATCTTTGTTGAGGTGCGGCGGTCGTCGGCCCGCATGGCCGGCCGTCGGCTGCAGCAGACCTCGCAGTCACGACGGGTCAACGCTCAGGTCAAACTGGCAACCAAGATGGCGCTGATTGTTGGAACAGACTTTGTCTGTTGGATGCCCATCATCATCATGGGTAAAAATGATTAACTCCTTCTCTCCCCGGCTAACCGCTACCCTACATAGCTAGTACATAATATGTGATATTGAGTGGCACAAGTACTTCGCACAATTCATATAGGTCAAGAGTTTATTTGGCACACAAAGAGTACAGGTTTATACCTATTCTATTATTTTGTTGCACGACTAGAAATATTTGACTGTAAGGATGTCTAGCTTTAGATACGAAATCACTTTGTTATTAAACATTAATTCTGTTGATTTAAAAAATACCAGAATCAAATAAATATAAGCCTGGAAAGATAAACTAAAATTGAACCAAATAAAATCTACATAAAGAGACTCACTGCTATGGTAAGTCTTTTAGTTTGTCTGACTTGCAGTCCCCATCCTTTTTTCACATATTGCAGTTTTAAGTTGTTGAAATTCCTAGTAATTTTAATCCATGTATTGCATTGTCATTTTGCATATGCTACTTCTTGCTATTGCATATAGGTATCCAAATCCCAACACTACAATCAAACTTTCATTCATTCATAATGTGTCTTTTATTATTGTATTTCTTTATATTATGTTTATCTTGCTTGATTTATTTGTAATTAATGTTTCTTTTTATCAATATTGTATTCTTTACAATTCAAGATGTGGGAATGAAATGAAATGAAATGAAATATTGGCAACTCTCAATCCAAATCATGTGGGTGGGGTACTTACTACCATGGCGTTGCTCTTTCCCCCAAGGCATTCTGGGTACGTCTGGAGTAGCGAACATCCCTGGGGTGTGGTACGCATGGGCAGCGGTCATCATCATCCCGGTCAACTCGGCCCTCAACCCGTACCTCTACACGCTGTCCAGCCTACAGCAGCATAGGCAGCGGAGACATCGGGCCAAGTCGCTCGTAGCAACCACCATGAGCATGGATGAGGTCACCACCAGTAAGTCCATATCTAGGATAGATCAAGACTTACGGATACCTTCCTTAAAGAGAATATAAAGTACTTGGAAGATGAAAAGCCTTCAAACAGGTTATTATGAGCAATCTTCTTGCTAATTATCTTAAATTCATTTGCTGAAAGTGATTTGGCCAAAAATGATCCACATTTGGAGTAATTAGTGATTAAATCACAAATCCTCAAAATGTTCAGGCTGAACATTTGTGAGAATTTGTGATTTAATCACTAGTTGTGGAAAGTGGACAACACATGAATTTAAGGCCATTGGCAAGAAGATTGCTCACGGTCACCTGCTTGAAGGCTTTTTGTCTTCCCAGTCCAGTATATTCCCTTTAACTCTTCATGCCCCATGTGTGAAAATTTCCACTAGTACTGCACCTAAATCCCATAGAGCAACATTTTATCTGGCACATGAAGAGCCAGAGGGGTATTCCAATCACAAAATTATTTCCAATAGAAGCACATGAATCTGAGAAGCAGAGAAAAGGAAGTTTGAGGAAAATCGGACAGATAATAAGAAAGTTATGAAGGTTTCAATGATACAATCTTTGACATTTTGGGGAAGCAAATTGGCAACTGAGGACACTCAGGTCTTATATTTGGACTGGAGCTCTGCCTTGATTATATATCCTACATAAAAGTTTTTTCTGAAAAGATTGAATTAATCATTTTGATGTTTCACTTTTTCCTTTACAGCCTTATCTTCCCCTGTTATGAGAAGAAATGTGTTGATTTGTTGTCCATGTGTTTGCCTGTCCTAGATTTGTTTTAAAAATATCTTGAGATCCATGAGTGTTGACAGTCGTAATCTGTTTGTATTATATGGAGGGGACTCTCTTCTAAATTCTCTTCTTATCAGAAGTGGAGCTTTGTTCTGCTAACGCCCTCGACAACAGCAGCTTGGACGGAGATGAGTGCCACTGCCCTGAGCTGAACCCCAGACACCAGGCCCTGCTCACCCACTGCATCCTCACCCCCTTCACCCATCCGGCCATGGGTGCCGCCCCGCTCCTCTCTTTCACCGAGTACATTGACGGTCGTGGCAGCATGCCTTCAGTTGTAGACAGCGCCCTCATTAGACGCGACATTGCCAGGGCCATGAAGTTCTTGAAGTCAAAGGGCGCCACGGACCTCGACCCAGCGGAGGAGAAAATTGCTGTTCAGCTGGTGAGTAGACAACTTCTCAAGGACCCTCTCTCTTTTTCTCTCGTTCAGATCTCTTGCTTTATAATTGCAACAAACAAACTGTTTATATCAGGGACCCACTGCATAAAACTTAGCATTAAAGGTAATTCTGTAATCAATAGTAACTACCATGGTAACACTGCTTGACAGCCAATCAAATTCAAAGCTACCATAGAAATTGGCATTGGTAGCAAAGTTACTATCAATGGCAAGTTTTATGCAACAGGGCCCTGATAATACATTACCTTTATTTAATAAGCCATGCCCTTTATGCTGTCATTCTTTGAGGATGATGTTTTTGTTTAAAACAGAGAAACCTGACCAGAAAGACAAGAATTGTGACCTTTGTCAGCAGGTGGCCCTTTTCAACAGGTTACCTAAATAGAGGTTAAGAAATGAAAAACATCGTTCAAAAAAAGTATGGTCTTTCTCTGATCAGGGTATAGCCTACGGGTGCCTTGGGTACAAAGACAAACAAATGAATCAATAAAACAAGAGCTGAACGTGACAGATGAATATCTTCTCAATGCCATCATTAGAAGTAAATTATAGTAATGTGGTCACTTGAAGGGACATCATACACTGGAGAGGATATTTATGGATGGGTAGTACCTGGAAATCTTTTACGAGGAAGGCAGAGGAATACATTGGGAGCAGGGTGTGAAAGACCAGATGAGAGTGCACCATGTAGCAGCAGGCAGATTAGCACAGGATAGAGATCTTTATAGGTGGACCTTAACTGCAGCAACGTCCCGCTATGGATGTGCAATTATCACTGGGCTATCTAAGCAGATTTCACTCTATTTGATAAGGGGTCACATGAATGACATTATCATGTTATTTATTTCATTTTTAAGGATATAATCTAATATTCCTAGTCTCAGTAATTTTCTCAATACGTGCTTTGGATATTGTACATTTTTTTGCATGCAGAGTTCTGGTGGTGAGATCCATCGGGCCTTCTTTGTGGTCTATAACCCTAGGGATGTGCAGCGCTTGCTTCAGCCTTCCTCCAAGACCTCGCACCTCAACAACCGCCTCGCCAAGCAGCGGGAATTTGTCCGCACCATGCTGGACGACATCCGCGGAACGGAGGAGGACCTCCTCCCAACCAAGGAGAAGGAAAAGGAGAAGAGAGATGACAACCAGAAGGTATCCTTTGTTGTCAACGGCAACGAGAAGGGGAAGGATGGAGATAGGAAGGCATCGCTAGGCAACGAGGCTGGAAAAGAGAAGAACGTCCTCTGGGAAACATCCCACGTTGTCAATGGCAACCAAGTGGAGGAGAAGAAGGGACAGCTGCGCAAGGCGACTGCTAAGGATGCTGGCGAGGAGAACGATGAGAATTGGCAAACAGCCCTCATCACTAAGGAAGATGATACACAGAAGAATTCTTTTGATAATCCTTTGCGAGTCAGTGACGATGACAATGCCAAAATTGATGCATAACAAAAGTATGGAAAACTGGTTTGCTTAAAAGTTTAAGATGTAGAAACCAAAGAATTTTATCTGTACATATGCAAATATTTTACTACGAGAAACCTGCAGTAGCTGCAAAAAGGAGAAAATAACTTGCATGATGATATTTGCTGAGTTTTATGTGTTTTTTTTTCTTTTTAGGAGTAAAAGCTACTCAATATTTGTTTTGTGGATTGGATTGCTGTGGATTGAAAAAAAGTGCATATTTGTAATTTCATGGTTATTGTCAGTAGTCTATTATGTGTAACATAAATCAAACTAAATCAAAGTACAAATCATGATGATCACCATTTGTAGTAAAGTCTAATGAATGATTCACCCTTTGTGGTGCACCTGACAAACATTTTGAATAATGCACAGTACTTGTGCGAAAATAGATAATTGTCACTTTATTCTTAAGATATAAAATTTTGATGAAGTTGCCAAATAATTTGTCACTCAGAGTAGTATCTACTTCTTGGCTTATAAGATGGCTACATGTATGTGTCCTCCTTATACCAGTACGAGGGAAGACATAGCACCCTAGGAGACCAGTCCTGCACTTCTTTCCCACCCCTGTGAGAGTGCGTTCACATGGCAGCCGTTTGTCACTTCTGGTGCTCGCAACCATTAGTTTGTAGCATTGCCTGACATAGCAACACAAGAAAATTGCTCAATGTAACCATCTCCAGCTCCCACGGCGGTCAGCCACTCTGCTGGAGTGGAGGAACCATTTGAAAGGCCCCGGACTGTTGGTTTTATTACAAGCTAAAAATGATATTATTAATAATCAGCTTTTATAAAGCAATTTCCAAGTAGGAAGTACTACCTAAATTACTTAATTATTACCCTGGCCTTGGCCAAGCAAGCCATATTCAGCGCTATAAGGTAGTTGATTTAATTGAATTAGGAGTAATTCCTGCCAGGTACCCATTTACTGAACCTGGGTTGAGAGGGACAGATGTGAGCAAAACACTGAGCTTGGCTCAAACCCAGGATCTCTCTGCAAGAGTCAAGAGCTCTCACCACGACAATACAGTGCCCTCATTATTATAGCAGCAAATCTGCACTCGTGTGTGACCTGATCTTACTGATTTCACTCGTCATGGTGACCCATCATCTTATCTATTCATGTGTTGCAGTTTGATCTTAAATGCTATTTATTTATAAGCCTTTGAAACTGAAACGCCAAAGAACATTTGGACGTTCAACCTGTGAAACATATATCATTTGTGTGCAAACAGCAGTAAAATCCACATTGGATTAGTTATTAAAGTATGAACAATGTGACAAGTGTTGATTATGGAAAATATTTAAAAACGTGTGTAAAATGCTGCCTGATTTTCTGTGCAATCAAGCTGAGAATGTGTTTTGTGTGTTATTCTGCCCCCAAAGTACTTTGTTCTATTGATGACACTTTAAAGAAAACTCACTTTAGAGAATATTAAACTATTTACATTAAGCAATGCATAATTCTTGTTTGTCTGTTTGTATTACAGAGCAAGTTCATTCGTTATCATCAGTAGAGCTCACCAGCAACTGATGTTAAATACATCAAGAACAGAGGCTTATAAACACTTCAGGCCTACTCTAATGTGCAAACAGGTTCATGCCCTTGACTTTGAACTGTGTAGAAAGAAATAATGCAAGACTCAGATGATTATGGGTTGGTATCATGAGCAAATGTCTATGTGCGCCCAACAGTGAAATGCCTGCCCTGATTCAATCCTTGTGACATCAGACAAACAGGTTATTAGGAGCGAGGCAACCTTTGTTAGCTGAACAAATTAACATTCGTTAGCGGTAATGCGTGTATTTAACCAAGTTAGTACCTAATATATACATTGCAATTGACTAGCAGGGCTTTTCATACACTCTTAGTAGGCCTACATAATTTGTCTAAATATGTAAAGCAAGTGGTACCAGTACTATAGTATTAATTAAATACACAAGTTCCTCCTTTTATTAGTCAATGAGTTAATTGAGTCAACAGAAAAAGAACTTCAATATTAGTTTTAGTATTGTAAAAGACCCCTTTTTGATTTGCTATTGATTATGCCTCCACCACGAAATAGCTGGAAGCATTGTGTTTTGCGGTTTCCCGTCCATCTTGGTTCCTTTTACGCAACATCTTGAGAATGTGGTACCTGTATAATACTTAAGAACAATAAGCTGTTTAAAGTTTAGGCCAAATACTGTGGTTATAAAGGTCAACTTTGCAAAAGATAAAAATTGATCATGTTCACAATACGTACATACAAATCCAATGGCCCAAAACCAAACATTAATTTAATCAAAATAGCTCAAAATTTCCAAGTTCATTTACTATAATTTGACATTCTATAATCCAATTTCAAGCAAACTCAATACATGGCTGAACCACTACATGACGACAGACTGTTGAAGTTTGAGCCTAAACTATTCAGAAGTCAAAGGTCAATAAACTTTGCCCAAATTAGGTAAAATAAGCCCAATAATTATATTTTTGGCAATGACTAGAAATTAAATTGCCCAGATTCTACCCGTAGTATTCATGATATGCGTGTAATACTGAATCTTCATTATACATGATACAAACCTTTTCACAACAGTGCCAAATGGTGAGGTATATGTGCAATGTGTTATGTTGTGTTGATGTGCAACGTCATTATGCTATAATAAAAGTGTACTTAGCATAGTTAACGCATTGAACAGCATTAAAAGTTTGTGAGTGAAAACGAAGTCTAAAGAAGATCTGTTGCATTTTATCTCTTGAATAAACATGAATTAGAAGCAAGCAACATGAAACGTAATATTCCACACTGCCTCATAATGAGCGATCTTCTGTCTGTTGCGAGGGTGGAAGTGCAGTTTGGAAGCTCTCCTCAAACTCAAAAACATGGTACGAGTTATCTGTAAAAATGAGAGATGTGGTGTATAGGGGGATAGATATGAGCATGGACCCTACTCGTGGTAGGGTCCATGATGAGAGGAAAGAAGGGAAAGCGCAAATAGAAGATTAGTGTTGGAGGTAAGACCAAAAATCCAAAACCTGGGGTGACCGTGAAACGTTACAGTAAGTAAAAAAACAGTGATAGAGAAGAACTTATCAAAAGTATATTACGGAAAAGTCCATATATAAAAAAAACAGTGATAAAGGTGGAATGAAATAAAAGAGATAGACAGAAAGAGAGAGAGAAAGAGAGAGAGAGAGAGAAAGAGAGAGAAAGAGAGAGAGAGAGAGAGAGAGAGAGAGAGAGAGAGAGAGAGAGAGAGAGTGTGTGTGTGTGTGTGTGCCGGGGGGGAGGGGGGGGGGGGGGGGCGATAATCATCGGCGTTTTTACGAACCATCAGATCCGTACAGCGCACAGTGCTCGGATTCGATATTCTCAGAGGGAAAAAAACTAAATTTGAGAATAATGGCATCTTGAAACAATTTCTTAATACACAGAGAGGCGTTGCAGGGGGCAGGGGTGGGGGGGGGGGGGGGGGGTCCGAGAGATGAAGCGATGAATAAAACGAGAAAAAGGAAAGGGGATGTGTCTGTATGTATCTCTGTCTGTCTGTCTGTCTGTCACTCTCTGTCTCTATCTTCCCCCTCTATCTTTGTCTCTCTGTGTATCTGTCTGTCTGTGTCATTCTTCAGTTTGGTGTGCACGTCTGTCTGCACTTCCACCCTCTTCCGCTGTGTCTCTCCATTTAAATGTCAGCTCATGTACCATAACCGTGATAATACCGCCAATATTAGTTTCCAGCGAGCCGCCAAAAGCACAGTTCATATTCACCCCAAAAACCATAATTTTGCTGTGTTTTGGACAGCTGGACTCTCTCCAAACCGATGGTGACATGATATTCCGCTCAGCTATACGAGCGGAGCGATTAGCGACCCACATCTCAAAGCACGATGCATAAGGCGCAACATAGTCTGGCTATTTTGCGGACACAGTTTATAAGATTCGCTTATCGCAATATTGCGGTATTATTACTAGGTCTCGATCCGCAAAATAGCTGCAAAATAAGCGGGCAAAAGGAGGAAGCAAATACCTCATTATTTGAGTGATTCCCGTTCATATCCATGGCTACTTAAGTAACTGATTTGAGTCTATGCATGCATGCAGACTTGAAAACATGAGAAATGTTACTATTATGACTATTTAAAATGAAGGTGGCGCACTTTCCTACTCCCGTCAGAGACATACTATACTCCCGTCCAGAGCCATCTATAAACAGAGATGGCCAACTCGGTTTCATTCCGTTACAACATGGCGCATATTCGTTTGCTATTCGCTTGCCCAGCAAAGCAACACACACCATGTTGTTACCTATAGTTGGCCAAACTCTGTTTATAGATGGCTCTTCTCCCGTCTAGAGTCCTTCTTACAGAGACTTTAGCCAACTTGGTTTCAATACAGAGCAACATGGCGCGCACGTATTGCTTTGTTGGGCAAGCAGTTACGAAAAATGAATATGCGCCATGGGCTCTTTATTACTTTATCTATCACTGGTCGAGTTTGGCCAACTTGGTTTCAATAACCCAGATACCAAAATATCTGGGGCCCATATGGGAATCATGTGGGTCTACTGGGGCCAATATATAACATGTTCAACCCATATGGGGCCCATATGGTTTTCCCACCTAGAACCCAGGTAATAAAACCATATGGGCCCCCGTGTGGTATGTTTATTGGCACTGTGGTCTTATTTCTGTGTCGACTGAGCCATATAAAACTTATATGGGGCCCATATGTTTTTTCCCACCTTGAACCCACATGATAACAGAGATGCCCATGAATATTCATGCATGCATTAGGCCTATTGAGTTGTGTCATATTTTTGTACATTTGAATAGATTACCGGCATATAACTTGATAAAAGGAATATTTAAGCATACATTCCAATAACCGTTTTAAGAAGAAATAAATGGAACCTAATTGAGTCCAGACAACAATAATTACAACAAAATGTTCATCTCTAATCACACTTAATTTATATATATAAATATATATATATATATATATGAAAGTGAATGTAATGAGGAGTACGATAGGATCGAGTACGATAGGAAAGGATAGGATAAGATAGGAAAGGGTAAGGATTGTGTACGTATCCGACTATGATTAGTAATGTGAAATATCATCCCTCCATTTTTTATTATTTTTTTGCCCATTTGGCCCATATGGGCCCCAGATGGGGTGTACGGTGCCAAATATGGATGGGTCCCAGATGGGCCAAATGGGGCCTTTAACATTTTTGCAACAGACCAACAGGAAAATGATGCATGTGGACTCATATCATTTGACCTTTCGACCCGTAGATGACCTTTGACCCCATCATCCTAACGTTACATTTGGTATTACCCAAGGATTATTTGTAGCAAGTTTGATCACAATTGATGCAGGAATGAAGACATGGGAGCAAGTTAAACAAAATATTTTTATTATAAACGAACAGGAAAAGTGAATACATGAATTCGACAAGTATGAAATGAAATGAAACAAACGTTGATTCTCACAAGTGGACACAGTCTTAGATAAAATAGGCCTATATATGTCGTTAAAATAAAAGGGTTTCATTACAATTATATTGTAAATTGTTTGTTGAGTGTTTCACCTCCATGGAATTAACCTCAATTTTCTGTCCGGAGGTGTCCGAAAAGTTACGGACCGAATTCCTTTTACAATTTCTTAAAAAAAAACAGACCATTTTCGTTATGTAATCAAATTTAATTCACGTCGTTCAAACAAAACGTTACGAATGGTAACCCCAAAGCCTGTCCAAGCTTTGTCCGCGTAGCAAAGACTAATTAGATTCAGATTGCGTTCCCTCTATTGAAACTGAATCACGAAATACATGTGAATGTAATAACGCGTCACCAGGCAGTAAGAGGGGAAATTGTGATTACATTACGAAAATGGATTAATCACAGTGTGTGCATCAAGATCAGGTATGCAATCCCAGCGAACATTGTACGGTTGACATATTTCTCAAAACAGATATTATTTTGTTATTCGGAGAAAGGCAATGCCTAATCAGAAATACAGCGTATTGTTTAACACACCTGAAAGTCTGGTAGTTTGATGAGGCTTGGGTCATCATAGACCAAAGGAAAGTCCATTCATAATAGGTTAATATAATAGAGCAATTTCGTAATGTATGCACATCCACACACTAACAGACCATTTTCATTATGTAATCAAATGTTATTCACGTCGTTCAAACAATATGTTACTAATGGTAACCCCAAAGCTTGTTCGAGGTTTGTACGAGTAGCAACAACCAATAGATTCAGATTGCGTTCCATCCATTGAAACTGAATCACGAAACACTGTGAATATAGGTGAATGTATTTACGCGTTACAAGGCAGTATAAAGAGGCAAAGTTGTGAACACATTACGAAAATGGATTGATGGGAAGAGCTAGGGTTGATGTTAACGTAACAAGACAAGAGCAGCAAAATCAAGCTCAGGTGTTTAGTTCGAGACTTGTTTAAAACTCATAATTACAAGGATCTTCTCGATTTTGCAAGAAGAGTGGTAGAAGATATGAAACAAGCTCAACGGCATATCAGCATATAGGTTCAAACCAGTTGCACAGAAAGTCACACATGACCAGTTTCCGTGATTGAAACAGGTGTGTCCGAAACGACTCTTAAGGTGGCGGATAGCGGGAAACTTGAAGAGTAGCAACAACTTATATGCATTCAACCAAATTAAACTGCGTCACCAGATACAGGCGAATATCATAGCGTCTTAAAGATAAAGTTATGAATACATTGCGAAAACGGCTTATTCAAAAGCCCTATACGATGGCATATATGCAACACTTAAATAACACAATTCTAGCATCCACCGTATATCGACGCACAGTACAACGTTAAACCAGCAATAAGCTACACATGAAACTTAGCATGTACTCTGAATACATACGGTCATGACTCTGTGTGTACTAAGGGTCTGTGTGTATTACTGACACTACGGACACGATCTTTTGTTATGCGGACAAAATTTCAAAGGGTCCCTTTGAAATGTCCGCATAATAAAAGACCATGTTCACAGTGTATGAACGATTTCGGGCACGATACATTCACAGCTTAGGGTCGCTAAAACATTCATCGTGGAGGGATGCAAACATTAACATAAACACTATGAAGCGGCTAAATTCTCCCGGTTGAGCACCGACGCTATTATGGTCGAGAGGTCTAATACGCCGGCAGTAAGCTCACACTCGTGCGCCTCGCACGGGTTCGAATCTCGTCTGACGCTAATACAGGTTCAAGGATTTTTGCGGTTTGGCACCGTGTGATTGGGATCAGCCTTGTTTCCTCCCCTAAATCGTCAGGGCCTCGGCTAGAGTTCCAGGAGTTTACGAAGAGACATGCTTTGGGCCGATCGCCATATCAGAAGGGCACTAATGGTAGTCGGTAAAAGGTCATTGGTTTGGCCCATAAGTCACGACACCTGAACGCCTGGCAACCATTGCGTAATCTTTTGATTTTTTAAAATTTGTTTTGATTAGTTGTTTCCCTATATCTCTATTTATTAAGCAACCCGTAACATTTCCTCCCCTTGTTTTTGTTTTTGTTTTTCTTTTTGAAATCCACTTTAATTTCTTTTCTATCCTTATCTCAGTAAGCTTGGACAATCAAAATTAAACAAAAGCATATCACTAATTACAGGCCCAACCCGTCAAATTTACTAAAAAGTATACCATTAAAATATAGGCCTTCGATCGACCAATAGCACATTAAGAAGTATAATGCGCACTCACCCTCATGCTTTGCCGAGAGTTGAAATAAACCAACCCCAAACAAATTCCAGTGATTGGAAGAAACTAGTAATTGGAATCCAGATAGCAAAGTATCTGGGGCAGATATGGGAATCATGTGGGTCTGCTGGGGCCATATTCAACCCATATGGGGACCATATGGGTTGTGCCACCTAGAACCCAGATATTAAACCATATGGCCCCATGTGGTATGTATGGGGGTAATGTGGTCTTATTTTTGGGTCGACTGAGCCATATTAAACCCATATGGGGCCCATATGGGCTTTTCCACCTTGAATTACCCACATGATAACTGAGATGCCTTTGAATATTCATGCATCCATTAGGCCTATTGACTTGTGTCGTATTTTTGTACATTTGAATAGATAACCGGTATATAACTAGATAGAAGGAATATTTAAGAATAAATTCCAATAACCGTTTCATTAACAAATAAATAAATGCCACCTAATTGAATCCAGACAGCAATAATTACGACAACATGTTCATCTTTAATTGTACTAACCAATATTTGTTGAAGTAAATTTCCCTAGTTTAAATGAAAGTGAGTGTACTGAGGAATACGATAGGATCAAGAAGAATAGGTTAGAATAAGATAAGATAGGATGAGGTTAGGATAAGGAGTATGTGTTCGTATGTTGCCTATCCAAGTATGATGTATCACTCCTCAAATTTTTTGGCGCATTTTGCCCATATAGGCCCAAGATGGGGTGTACGGTGCAAAATATAGATGGTCCAGATGGGCCAAATGGGGCCCATGTGGGTCCAGGTACACCCCATTTGGGCAGCCCATATGGGGCCCATATCCAGGCCCAGATCAACCCATTATCTAGCCCATATGGGCCCCAGATATTTTGCAATCTGGGAAGTAGCAACATGGCGCGTGCTGCTTTGTTGGGCAAGCAGCGGATAACAACATTCGATGCGCCATGTTGTTACCTGTTGTTACCATGTTGTGATGTATTAAAATCGAGTTGGCCAAGCTTTACTCATATCTTCATCTCTCTCAATGATCGTACTATTTTGAAAGTTGCAGGGCGTACACCATGTCTGATATTTATGCATATTTTATTCACGTTGTTCAAACATTACGTTATTAATGGTAATCCAATGTTTGCCCGAGGTTTGTCCCAGTAGCAACAACTAATAGATTCGGAGTGCGTTCTACCCGTTGAAACTGAATCACGAAGAGAAAATGACTGAATTTGAGTCGATGCATGCATGCAGACTGCGCAGTTGGGTAGACGTGAGCCCTTACCCTTTCATCCGACACGTGATCAATTGTGAAAGTTTCTTACGTGAGCTTGATATGAGTGGAAGAACCCGTATCAAAGTTGTTTTACGAGTGAAGAATAAAACCAGCTTGAGCAAAACAATTGTACTATTGTCCCATAGCTTGACTCCCTTATTACCATTGGCATGGAATTGTCTAGTAAAGCCAGTAGAGTTTTAAAAGTCTGGCAAAGAAAGGGTGCTAAGCAGGAAGATGCAAATGTTTCACTGAACTTGCACCTCCCTGGTCCAACGATTTAAGTGTGTGAGTGTGAATCTGACATGTTAAACGGGAATGCAATGTATCCAGAGCCCTTTATACATGTACATAAGGGCTCTGAATGTATCCATCTCTTTCTTTATACATGTATAATTATATAAACAAACATGCATGGGAATGTAACCCTCACCCCCCTTCTATCTCTCTCTCCCTCCCCCTCTCGCTATAGTATATCCATCTCCCTCTCTCCCTCACCCCGCCCCCCCCCCTCTCTCGCTACAGTATATCTCTCTCCCCCCTCTCTTGCTACAGGAGTATCTCTCTCTCTCTCTCTCTTTCTATAGGAGTATGCCCCTCTCCCTCTCCGCCCCTCCCCCCCCCCCTCTCTCTCTCGAGTGTATCCCTCTCCCTCTCGCTATAGGAGTATATCCAGGAGTTACAGTTTCAGTATATCCCAGCACAGTCACAAAACACATATTATAAAGCTTGGAAATAATAAGTACAAATCATCTTTTAATATACATGTACTACTCATAACATTTAAAAGAGGGAACAAACCATTTCTGGCGAATTCTGATCGACCATTATGTGGATGGAATGTAAGTCAATAACGTTTCGTAGCTCTTTGTGATACGGGGCCCTGGAAAATTATTGACTTGGTAAAGAGACAGTTAAGGAAAAAATGAAGCAGGTGACAACTCTAACATCTGAAGTAAATAAAGAAACAAACTGTAGTGTCTATCAATGGCATAAGTACATGCATCAATGTTAGGAGGCAAGATTTTAGTTTGAGCATCCTCAAATAGGATTTAGATATCAGTATGAATCGTTTTTGCAAGTTTGCCATTCCTCTGCAATCCAGACATACACTTCTGAAAAGGCTTTCCTGGAATTTTACCTCATATTTTGCAGTATTCTTTGTGTTATATCTCACTTAATCTCACAATATTGCGGTATGCGGATAGGCGGTGTATATGAACGGAGTTTAGGTTTCGATCCGCGAAAAAGCCGCAAAGTAAGCGCAAAAAAGAAGGAAGCAAAAACAGCATGATTTGAGCGATTCCTGTTCATATACGCAGCTGTCGGTAATGCATCGGCAAAGTTGCCGCAAATGTTGCGCCTTTTTCGCGGATAGGCGGTGTATATGAACGGGATTAAAGAGAACAAGAGGGGACTATATGACACGACCGGGCCGTAATAATAGTAAGCTTGTGGCATGAGTGCCTGGTATCAAAACAACAACAACGAAACACATAATGGCTCGTATTTACGACGGTCGTTCAACTTGGACTGCGTACAGTTAGAGTGACTTGATGGGGCGCAAAATCAATCAATTGATGCTGTCAGAAAATCACTACTATTCATCACAAAATTACAGCAGTTGGTGATATATGTATCAATTATTCGCTGCTGTCATTATTACGTGGACAAATTCAATATACCATAGTTATTCCAAGGACACCATCGATCTTATTTTATTTTGCGTCCTGTAGAAAAAAAAAGTCCAGGTTAAAGGGCATATACTGTACTGGGAAGGCAAAAAAGCCTTCAAAATGTAATTGTTAGCAATCTTCTTGTCAATTGTCTTAAATTCATGTGTTGTCTATTTCAGAAGCTTGCTGAAAGTTATTTACCCTAAAATGATCCACATATGGAGTAATTAATGATTAATGATTAATTAATTTAAATCCTCAAACATTTTGAGGATTTGTGATTTAATCACTCATTACTCCAAAATATGTAGATCATTTGAGGGCAAATAACTTTAAGCAAGCTTCTAAAATAGACAATACATGGATTTTAAGACCATTGGCAAGAAGATTGCTAACAATTACATTTTGAAGGATTTTTCACCTTCCAGTACAGTATATGCCATTAAGGACATGTATAAGTTCAACCACCATTGCGAGTCCAATTTGCAAATTGGCGATTCATGTGAAAAGCACATCAAATGATGATAGATTGCATTCTACTGATGCGTCGGCATATAATTCAAACAGATTGTCACAGGTAAGCTTGAAATTTCCATTTATCTTATTTTCTACCATTGTTACTCTTGCCCAGTAAAAGGCATCCCAATTTGTTACAGGTGTTACAGGTACAGGTGTACCGCACGTTTAAATGGGTGATCGAATGTTAGACCATACGGACGGGGTGTCTTGTGTGCATGCGTGTGTCTGTTTTGTATATCCGATAACGTAATACCTGATTATTCGCGGCTAAATACTCGAATGACTGACAACTGCCGATTGGTAACTCTTCTCCCATATAGAGTTTGTGTATGGGACTGACGTCACGTTTCGTGTCCTTGGGCCGTGTCCACGTCACCGCTTCACCACGTCGCCATGTTCGTTGAGGAGTCGTCCGTCGCAAGGTCGCCAGCATCATCGAAGGTCAAGCGCGTCTTCATTAATTAGTTCAACGCAGCATCGTAGAAACGGGGCCCCGACAGCGAACCGCCAGGTTTTCGCGTGTTTGTTGTTGGTATGATTCCGTATGATTCCGTATGATTCCGTGTGTGGTTTATCTTGTTCGTATAAATGATTTGTCTTTAATTAGTTTGTTATTGAAATGTGGGATTAATGAACTTTTCAGAACTTATTCCCGTTAAAACCCAATACAGATGGTCATGAATGTCTTATGGTATACCTTGTATATCCAAAGATGTCAGCACAAGTTCTTCCTCTTTTTTTTTTTATTTTACTGTCGGCTCTAAACCGGGCCGTGACACAGATAAAATGAGTTGCGTGTAAAATTGTGATGTCTTTTTCTAATATTGTGTGCAAAACTGTAATAAAAAAAAATATTCACCATTGTGTGAACTCGATCTAACACAAAGGTTATTAGATAATGCTCCGAAGTGCATTCGACAGAGGTGAACAAAAATGCCCCCCCCCCCCTCAAGACCAAAAGAGAATAAAATTATAAAAAATAAAAAAATAAGACTCTCCCTAAAAACACGACAATACGCGCTTTCAATTCTTTTAATAGAACCGCACTATAGCTTTCATTAAATTCTTTAACGGTCACTCCCCCTTAATAAATCAGCTACTGAAACCATAAAATCAGTATATTTTAAGAGAAATGAAACCATGAAAAAAAGGTTGGCAAACGAGAAATCTGACATTAACTCAGAAAATTTATCGCTACCTTTGTAATCTTCCTCTGGAAATCCAGGGTAGACAAAGTGGTGTTATAGGTATCGCCTTGGTTACCCATTACTTTTAAAGGAAATTCCACCCTGAGGTTAAGTTGATTAAAACAAAAATGTGCGAGATGTTCTCCCGTATAATGTGTACTCATCTTTTTTTTTGAAAATGTGAATTTGTATCAAAATGATATGTACAATGTTATCCTTGATATGTCATTTTTTTACCCATGTTTTTACCCCCAAAAATGTATGCCTTCATTAAACATGTTAAACATGTTAAAAGGGGAATTTATGGGGTAAATTGTACACAGTATCTATGGTATATGGGAGAGCATCTCCCACGTGACGTCTCAGAAGTAAAACTTTAAACACATCATAACTTTCTTAACGGATTTTTGTCAAACCTTCACTTGTCATGTTTATGTCTTTATTAAAAACACCTTAACTTCAGGGTGGAAGTTCTCTTTAAGGAAAATGCAAACGACGTACAATATGTCATTGCAGACCAACGGAGTTGCTCTTAAAGGTAAACGATCTGGCTTCGATCGGAACAAATTCATGTGATTTTTCGCAATCTTGTTATAAAATCTTATTTTCCGGCTTTCATTCCATTCAACTGATTAACCAGGGTTTAATTATAATTGAACACCAATACTTTTCACACCACTCTCAATAATTGGGGTCGTGGTAGGTTTTACACGGATACATGCATTAGTCTGATTTGCGCTACTCGAGCAAATGAATAAGCATGATAAATTCCAAGCGTTTTTTCACGAATCGTGTGGGCGTGGAAAAATTACGTCAATTAACTTGATGAGCCCTTGCCCTTTCTAGACTCTAGCTCTGACTATGACATTTTAGTCGACCAAGTAGTTGTGTGCTTAAGGGCCTATCTCATTGACGGAGACGTCGCGGAGACTCATGAGACGGAACAATGACTTGCGCTCTCACATGAGGCAACGTCGAATATATTTAAAGTTCGTGCGACTCCCCGGAGACCCGTCAAGTCTCAAGTGCCCTATATCACAAAGGGTGAGCAGCTTTGCAATAAATTCTTAAGTTTCTATCTATTGCAGCTCACCGTATCACAAATCAGTACTGTTATCTGTTGCAAGTCTAAGTCCATGCACGATGTTGCAATCAATCGTATAGTTATAATCTATCTACACAAGGTACGATCAATATTAGTTGCAAGTTACGATCGATATCGATCGTAGGTTCATTGTGATACAGATTTCCGAAAGATATCAATCGTACGATCAATAGATCAGTCGTATATTCGATCTATCGATCGTATGATCAATCGTATCTCTTTGTGATACGGGCCCCAGGTCAATTTTGCCAAACGGTGACGAATTATCATACGATAGCGTCATTCCGTTACCAAGCTCATTGACATGCACGAATTGTTTATTGTTTATGTATGGAACCATGGCATTACCAAGAGCCAATCCTCTGACTTAGAGCAAATACAAAAAAAAGGCTTTACGGATCATACTAGGAAGACAATATACATCATACGAGAGTGCACTTTTATCATTTCAATTACAGAGTTTAGATAGCAGAAGACAAAAATTGTGTCTCAATTTCGCTCAAAACACCTTTAAAAATACTATGCAATTCAGAAACTGCCTTCCCCAAACACCTCAGCATGAACGAAATCTAAGACGGCAACATAAACTCCCGGAACTCAGTTTTAAAACAAACCGTATGAAATACGGCCAATTCCATCGCTGGTGCGCCTGTACAACTCACATGACTCAAACTAAAATAAGTCCACCATTGTACCCTGTTCATATTGCATATCACACTATACCCACTTGGAGTAAAATAACTGTTATAATATGTAACCAAAACAGTCATCTCTTTAATCACTATTACGATACTTGAGGTGGCTACTAATTTCTCAGACCAAATTAATATCTGTCCTTCCATCAGCCTGTACAATTTATGATGCATAATGTATAGTAATTTAACAAGAAATAACACATGTACATGTATATATAAAATGACTGATATAGGGCTTGGGACGTTGTTTTTTGTGGTAAGAAGTTATATTCTACGTATTACAGGTATATTCATCATTGGAGAAACAAGATAAAAGAATTATGGAAATTGATTTGATTGTTCTATATGTACCCTTTATAATATATTTATGTCTACACCTTTAATCCTGAAGTAATAATTTCGTTCAAAATCATGTGCATAATTAGTGGGTTTTTTTATTATATATATATCTTAAGTTAGTAACAGCAGGATGAATGCATAAGGACATACGGATAAAAGAACAATGGCAGTTTATATCATTGTTCTATGCTTACCCTTTAAAATATGTTTATGTTTACCCTTTTTTCTTGAAATAATGATTTCCGTACAAAAATAATTTGCACAACAATTTTTTTGTACATTTCTAAGGTCAGTAATAGTGGGATGAATGCAGATAAAATTCCTTACTTGCCACCTGTAGTAAATAGTAAATTACATTTAATGTTTGTAGATAATTATGTACAGAATCCTATTTTAATGTTTATATATGTTTATAGAGAATTGTGTACAGTATTGTAAAGTCACACGCAATTCGGCCTGCGAGCCGCGAAGTGTTTCTGTCTTCTTGTTGTTTTTATCATAATAAACCATTATCTATCTATCTACCTAACGAACACTACGTGTGAGGAACAAATCCAAATCTATAAAGATGCACTTTAAACATGTTAAAGGCACCATGTAATGACTTGTATTGAAATTTTCAAACACACACACAAAACACACACTCACACACACGCACACGCACGCACACAAGCACACACACGCACACAAGCACACATACACACACACACACTCACACACGCACACACACACACACACTTTTTTTATTGTGAATTCATTCATATAAAATAACATGTAATTATTGTTTACAAAGGTGCACTTTTCCTCACAAAATACAATTCTAATACAATTCTACTACAATGCAAAATAACATTCTAATAGACCTTCATACATACGCAATTACAACCAAAATGTAACCCTTACACATAACCATGCAATGAATGAAATCAAATTAAACCCCATTTGATAAACCCACCCCCACGCTTGTCACCCCCCCCCCTCCCAGGACACACACACGCGCGCGCGCGCACGCACACACGCATATATATGTATATATATATATATATATATATATATATATATATACGTGCACACAACCCCAAAATAACACGCAAACAGAAAAATAAATACGCGGTATTTTGTCCGATTTTATATATTACGCCTTTATTCCAAAATGTTATGTTACACTAATGGTCAGGCGATGAAAATAAGAATGACAATATGTAATATCCATATATGTTTTGAAGAGCGGAAGAAATGCCCTAAACATCAGAACAATACTGAAAGAATTTGTGGTATGGTCCTGGGATTGCAAGGATTTAAAAAGTTTCAACCAACAATAACACGTTTCCAGAATATACAAAAAGAAGGTACGCAGTATAGTCCAATTCTACAATATATTACATCCCTATATATGTTTTGAAAAGCTTCAGAATTGCCAAACATAACAAACTACATAAACTTCAGCGCCACGTTGCATATAGGAATCGAAAAAATTCAACCAAAAACTAGCACAAAAAATGCATTTCGCCGACGTCGTCGCGATATGCCGTCGTCGTCGACGTCGCCCATAGAGCTAACATTGCCAAACACTTAATGAAGATGTTGTTCATGTACTAGACAAATGAAATTTGATGAATGAGCATAAAAAAAATATTTGTTTAACAACTTTGTTATGATGGCACGATGTAGTATGTTCCTACTACAGTGTATTTTTAAAAACAGGCTTTCCGGTAGTGACGTCACATTTGTGTCGATTTTTGCGGGGAAACCATTGACTGCAACTTGCCAGCGAAGCATTTTTGTGATGTCCAGGGTTCACCCTTCCGACCTATGGGGTCAGTGGTCCCGGCCCTTTTTACATGAATAAATTATCTGGGCTCCCGGCCTAAATGGTAATGCAATCCAGTGCACTTTAATTTAGAGAAAAGCAATTTGGACCTTTCACTATTTCGCAATGAAGCTTATCAAGATACTACTCGGCAATGATTAGCTAGAGAGTAACGACAGTAACGAGAGTAGAACATCAGAAAAATAAAGGGATGCGAGCACAAGCATGAGCGATGTAGCTGACAGGCAAGACAAACTAACTAAAATTACCGGTGTATTTCATAAGACTGAAGCCCTTGATAATTAGTTGAATGGAATAACAACAGAACAAAAGAATGCTTGGCATAAGTTTTCAAGAATGGGGTATCAAATTCAAGGCAGTTCCATTCGTTGGATAATCATATATACTTACACTGAACTATATTCATGCAATTTATTGGGTAACTCCATTAGTACTCAATGAGGTACTTTATATCGTTGCTACTTTATTTGGTACAATCCGTAAGTTATTGAAGAAAACAAGGACCCCTGGGCCCCGTAACATAAAGGTTTGTAATCAATCGCAAAATGGCAATGACCAATGAACACCATTGTTACATGCGCTCTTTGTCCAAATGACTGACCAGTGACCAATCAGAAATTGTCTTGTTTGACTTAGATTTACAGAGGATCATTGCAGGCTAGTGATTAACATTTGAAAGTACAATTTTTTTTTTACAAGATGTCCTTTCCCCCTCAAGATTAGCCAATCTGTGTTTCCCAATTACTCTTCTTCCATTCAATTAATTGCATTCATCATGATGCTATTTCTCTTACCTTTTTATGCTTTTTTTTTATACCTTTTTATTGATGTATTTTTGCACAAATTATACACACAGCTCCTTCAGACCAACATCATCACCATTGTCTCCGTTCAGCATGTTTCTAAATTTGAAATCAATCAATCAATCAATCAATTAGAGTAGCTTGTCAGAATCTGACGTTGCGTGTCAGAATGGAGTCCTCTTTTTGCTGGCGTATGGTATTGAGGGGCCTTGTGCCAGTGGCATCTCTAAGCCAAGAGAGGAAAAGAGATAAGGGACGGCAGATGGGGAATTCAATAGGTTCACTCACCCGTGACAAGTGAACAATGGAATCGAATTAGCATAACAAAGGAAAGGTGTCGTAGGAGGATAGGTTTTCAATAGGGGTTGATTTGCATAACAAAGGAAGGGTATGTTGGACAGATAGGCTTTGAATAGGGGGTTGATTAGCATAACAATGGGTTGGACCTCTAGGAAGATAGGTTTTCAATAGGAGGCGACGGTATGAATATGCGTGACGTTGAAAGAGTGTTCTGGCTTTGAAAAGGGGTTGATTAGCATAACAAAGGGTTGGATCTCGAAGAAGAGAGGTTTTCAATAGGAGGAGACTGCGTGAATATGCATAATGTTGAAAGAGTGTTCTGGAAAGACAGGCTTTGAATAGGAGTTGATTAGCATAACAATGGGTTGGATGTCGAGAAAGATAGGTTTTCAATAGGAGGAGACTGCATGAATATGCATAACTATGGAAGAGTGTTTTGGAAAGATGATGAGGCGATACGATTAGCGTAACAAAGGGAATGTATGGATATTCACGATGTCGTAACGTTTCCAGGCCAACGAATCAACAAATACTGATGTGAAAAGGGAGATGAAGAGAGATGTCATTGTTTTCGAGTTAAATTTAGAACCGAGGAAACTTTAAACAATGAAGAATTATGAATAGTTGCTAAAGAACGTGAAACGTAGCAACGTTGTTTATATCAAACATAGAAAGTGTTATATAAGTCGTTCTTGTCTTTGGATTGGTTCATCATGTCGTGACGTAGGAAAATAGTATTCCTTGATAGGTTAAAAGGTACACGTAATTTCATGCATAGCAACGAAGGGTAGACTTATAAGCGCGAAAGTCAAAATTTCCATCATTTCTTGACAAACCACCTGCGCAACCAGACGAACCTCTACGTTCAATAAACCGTAATGGACAGCTATGAAAATGTCGACATTTCGCTGGCCAAAGCTAGCCTTTCGGAAGAGGAGATTAACAACGGATGGAAAGTGGGCTACAGCGAGAGGGAGAAAAGAATCTATTTTTTTAATCCTACAACGTGTATTACGCAGTGGGAGAGTCCGTCCAACGGGTTAAACACCGACGACGGTACCATCGAAGCACCACCCTCGTTAGAACAGAGACCCGTTCTACCGGACTTTCCTAAGGGGTTGATCCCTCCACCAACCCCTAAAGCTGCCAAGTACACGAAAGACATCTTTGACTTCTCCGATGCAGGGACACCACCCAACACACCATCGACATCGATGAAGAGAACGTTAAACGAGGTGAGTAAGGTATTCATATATTAAGTCAATATCTTGCTGATTCAGTCCTTTGCATATATCAAGTCTATCATTTACGTTAGAGATTTCAAGAATGTATGCCTTACATGTAACTATGTGAAATGATGAATAACGCGAAGTTTTTTTTTTTTATCTCTTTTAAAACTTGCAGACCTTCCCTGAAGCCGAAGATCATGGAACGATGAAGAAGGTCAAGAGGGGTCTCACTCTAAAGATGCCTAAACAGTTGCCGCGGTTGGAGGAGGTGGACCATTTCCCCGATGATGTCCACGCAGTACCACTTGGCGGTAAGCGATATGCCGTTGTTAAGACATTTAACAAAACGGTGTACATAAACGTACGAGAATATTACCATCTCCAGGGTACAAAGCGGATGATGATGGCTGGACGCAAAGGGATCAATCTCACTATAGAAAATTGGAATCGACTTTCTGACGCCATGATCGAAATTAATACGGCCATCAATGAACAGAGCAAGAAACTCCAACGAAATTAAAGGTGATCAGAATACCCTCGTCATTACCGTATATACGCTATATTGTGTACAGAATATACATGTGGATATATCGTTTTATATCTTTCATATAGATGACTGGAATCGAGCGCTAGCGTTCATTGAGGGATTCTTATTAATAGAACTGTTTGCTGAGATATGCAGACTCATGATTCCCGGCCCCGATGGATGCGACGGATGCGATCACAATTATCCAACATCGTACCATGCTTGTCAGAACTATAAGATGCCTTACCATTGGAATAAGGAACAAATTGCAAAGTATATGGAAAAGGGCGAAGATAGATTTTATGTTAGATTATTCAATGGCAAATTATGGAAGAAATGGGAATTGTTTTTCAAACATGTAGTGGATAAATCTTTCCCTATTCGTAATGTTTTGTATAAAACGTGGCTCGAGCAAATCCTCGAGCGACTACCTAAACATGTAACAGATGTAGATTTTTTTCTCGAATCGTATCAATTATGGTATGAAAAATGTCTCGATGTAGATTATGTAACATTACAAGATGTTGTAGATGTGTACAACACGAGTGAGGGGGGAAATGGACATCGTACATTCAACGAAGAATATTATGACACATACGGTGACCTCTATGAAGTAGATTTTGAAGAAGAAGAAGAGGGGGAACAGAAGTAGTAGTAGTACAAAGAAGATTGACTCCATGATCCATTCAACATTTCAAAATTATATAATCTTTGTTTATTATATTATTGTCATATTATACTCGAATTGCTTAATGTACATAGATTCAAATTAAACGTTTGAAGTGTAAAATGTCTAAATAAATCAGTCTGATGTGGTTCTTTATTTTGGTTGTATCGTGCGAATGATGGAATGCAGAAAGATGACTATGAAGATGAGATGAATTATGATGTATTGATGATGATGATAAGGAGGATTGTGATGCAGGGTGAAGATGTTGGTGTAACGATGGATAACGAGTATTTGGTTGTGATGGTCGATAATGATGATGTTTAATGAGTGAGAGAAAAGACCGAGAGAGAGAGTGAGAGAGAGAGAGAGAGTTAAAGCATAGTACGTTTATTTCCCTAAGTAAGTACAAATACATACACTGACGCATAAATAAAGAAGCATGGACATCAAAATACAGTATTTACAGAATTTTATTATTTTTTTTTGTTCACAGCAATCGCACATCAAAATAATACTACTACTATCATTTATACATATCAAAGAAAAACTTTATGAGCTCTGGTAATGTTGAACTTGAATCTATCGCAGAGCCTTGGATATTTGATTCATTATAAAATCAGTCTGTTGTACGGGTCTATCGAAATGGTAATGCATTTTCACAAAGTCTCGGACGTAGTAGTCATTCGCATCTGTATCGATTGAAAACTGGTTGACAATATCCATCATGCTGTATCCACGTACGCGATGCGTCAAGAAGAAGATGACGTATTGTCCACACACGGTTGAGAAATCTCCCTGAAGTTTCCGGGTATTCCACATTGTATGGCCCTTGGTATGTCTTCTCAAAAATGTTCTGATGGTTGAAGTATAGGGTGGCATACCGTATGAGTCAAAATACTCTGAATGGCCACGTTCATCAAAATAAATAGCGATCCAATGACTTCCAGGTTCGTGAGAAGGGTCGAGGTTGATCACGTAAGCCGATGGTCTAGGTACCAATCCTTTTCTTAGAAGATCGGATGGATAAACGCCTTTAAATACTCCTCTCGTAGCATTGTCATTAGTCAAGACACGTTCAATGTCCGCAGCATTCATCTTGAATCCCTTCACACCGAGTAATCAAAGAGGATGTTGCGAGCTCTATCTATTTCCAGTATGTTGTCGAACTCTGCATAGACGATGATGTTGACTCCACTTGGAATGCTTTTCCTGAAGTGCATCTCTAGACGAAGATTTCCTTGCTTCTTTAGGTTGAAGTGCTGGCCCGATGACAAATCTGGAGAGAGATCAAAGGCATAGAGTGCGTAACCTCTGTCGTAGTCCTCTCGACTGATGTTATTTCCAGAGTCTTTGAACATTTTATCCGTTCCTGAGAAGAGTGTCTGGTAGGACCTGATGGAACTTAATCCTGGAACGAGACCGTATTCTGGTGTGAGGGGTTTGAATGGGACTTGTGTTCCATCAACGTAGAGGGAGATGTAGTTTACATCAAAGTTTTGAAAGTTGTACGGGTTGAGAGTGTAGTTTCCGCTGAATGCCCTATTGTCCACGCAGCCAATGATGAGACGTTGAGGTATCTGTCCAAGGAAGAGATGATCTTGCTGCAACGTCAGTTCTCCCTGGGGTACCGATAGGACCTTGCACATGACACGGCGTACAGGATACTTGGCAGTTCCTCTTTCCAATGCTTTACCATGTCCAAGCATGACAGACGGGGAGATTTTAACTTTTCTGACGAAGAGGGAACAATCCTGAATGACGACTTTGTAAGAAGGCTGTGTGCTGGATGACATGAGACAGAATTCCTCCTTGCTCCTTATCAGCTTTACTCGCAGGTCGACGCCATTTAATAGATGTTTGGGTTGGAAGAAGAGGTCGCAATGGAGCGGTCCAGTCAGCTCGAAACTGTTTGACCCCTTGATGTAGACGTGTCTCTTTTTCAATCCATGGTTAACATCATTACCCGCTTCGAGTGGGTTGGCATGGTCCATGTGACCAGGCGTGTCTTTGAAGAAAAGAGCGGAAGTAAGTTGGCTTTCTTTAGCTTCGGATCCATATTGGAGTAGACTCTCGAGCATGGCACGATAAGGATAGGTGGGTGTCGAAGGCGTGATCACACGATCGTTGAGACTAACATCCACTTGAGAGAAGAGGGAGTGTAGAAAGAGATTTACAGGGGCAACCTGATCCTCCGCTACCAAATTTGTCCCATCGTGATGGACTACCTTGGCTTTAACATAGATTTGTGTCTGAGAGAGATCCAGGTATTCGGTTCCAGATCCGGAAATATGAAACTCTATGGGACCTCCATCCGAAAATTGAGCGAGAGGATGGTATTCTACCCATTGTCCATGTTCAATACTGGTCTGTGTAGGAGGAACTGTGAAAAGGTCCAACTCCGATTTGACGCATTCGCATGAATCGTTGTGTACAAAGGCCATGGTTATCGTCTATCTGGATGCTTATAATTATCAAAAATGTCCGGAGTTCTTGACTTGGTGATGGTTCGTGAACGACTGCCCGGACGTCTGACTGGTTTTCTTCTTTTATTCGCAGTCATGGCTCGCCCTTTCTTCATGTTTCTACGATGTGATTGGGCAGTTCGACGTCTCTTCCTCGGAGATACCCGTTCCTCTTCATTTTTACCGAGGCGTTCACTCAGAGTTCCGGCAGCATAATCTATCCCAGCATTCACCATTTTTCGTGCCAATGATTTAGTTCCTTTCTTCAATGCCTTTTTAACGACAGCTTGGGTTCCTCTTTTTACCAAGGGTTTTATGAAGGGGATGGCTGCTCGAAGTCCTCTGGCTAGTAAACCTCCAATCCCAAATCCCTGCTGAGTCACACCTCCCGTGAATACAGGCATTCCGCTTCCAACTTGATGCGTATAGTAATCGGTATAAACCTGGGGAGAAACGTAATGTGGTGACGTCATCCTTCACTCTCTGGTTATCTCGACAGCGAGGGAGCGCTCTTTCTAAGATGTAGTTTGACAACGACTCTTCCGCGTTGAAATGGGATTCTATTACCCGTGGCATCCCTTATATCGATCTCCATCACGTTGAAAAGTTTCTTTGAGACTGGAAGATAATGCGGGACTTCAAAATTGACGGTCACGTCCTTGCCATGTTTCTCCTTCACTTGCACAACACGTAGTAGCGGAGCTCGTGTGTCTCCTACAATTTGATGCTCAACAATATCCGAATACACGTACAAGGCGTGAATCATCATCATGTCAACGGGTAACTTAGCTTCTAACGGTCCCATCATCGAAGACCCTTCGGCAAAACCCAACATGGCGGCTATCCCTCCTACCAATTTAACCCTATAAAAAGGGTCATGCGTGAGTAACTTCACAGTGCTGGAATGTGGATTGTACTCAAATTCGACAGCCCTTCGTAGTTCCTTCGGTACGACTAGCGTCAGCAATGTTCGAATATCGCTGTAATAACCGTTTGGAATGCGATGTTCTTCCCAGCTCTCTCCAGCGGTGGCCGAATAGAGAATCCTGGATTCTTGGTATAAGTTATGAATGTTGAACCAACGATTTGGGTAGTGCATCTCCACTAGCCCCGCCTCCCAGTTTCCCTCCAGTAAAACTGTATAAGGGAGTTTAACCTTAAAATGGGCCAATGTGTTATCCGGATAATCATCGAGAGAACTGTTACTTGGTAAGGTGAGGTAAAAAGATGATGCTGTTGTCTTAGCCATGATGAATCAACTAATCAAGTTTGATTTAGGTTGTTCTCTTTTATTACAAACCGACAATGTCAGTGACATAGCTGTTGAACTTTTCAGGATACCCCCACCACTTCACGAAATATTCAGTCACCTTTCCTCTCTTTCGAGTATGTAGAATTCGTTCAATCTTGTAGATGTCATCATTGGGTGGAACAACACGTTGCAATTCTTCTTCGTAAAAGGTTCCATCAATACGTTCTCCGTTGTAATCTTGGACTCTGTAAACTACGGGTCTCCGTCTTACAATATGAGACACGGTGAAGATCTCCTCCGTCCATTTGGGAAGGTAGCCTTTTCTGAAGATTTGCGTTGCCATGGAGAGTCGAACTTTATCTCCCACCTTAAATTTCTGTTTCTTGTACATGACGGTGGACCTGTCTCCATACAGGGTTAACCAGACATCCTTTTCGTTGGTAGCTTTCACAGCCACGGGAGCTCGTCCAATGCTGGAATGCTTCCTTTTGTTATATGCAGACACCAGTTTTTGAAGTACCCCTATGTACTTGCGAGTATTTTTGCTGGTGAAATATTTGAACATCTTGCCTTTGAGAGTCTTGTTGAATCTTTCAGCGACACTCGCTTTTGTTGCTTCATTCTGGGTTGTAAAAAACTGGATACCATTCTCTTTCAGTAACTGTTGAAAGGGTTTGTTTATGAATTCTCCCCCTTTGTCCGACTGTAACTTGTGAGGCTTCCGTCCTTCTTTCAGTATTTGTTGAAATGCCTTGACGAGCGTTGGGCCCTTTTTATCTTTGAGAGGAATGACCCAGGCGTACTTGGAAAATATGTCGATACAGGTCAAGAGATATTTAATGCCTTTGTTTTCGCGTGAGAAGGCCTGCATATCCACCAGGTCCACCTGCCATTGATGATCGATGCCATACACTATAACTCTATTTCTTTTGAAACGTCGACGTAGGGGTTTATGTAGGGTATATGTCGGTTGTTCCATCAACCATCTCTGCACTTGCTCCCTGGTGATATCTTCCTTTATTTTTTTCACAGCCCGGTAAACAACATCGACACCACCGAAACCCGCGGGATGTTCGGGATCGTAGTACACCTTTCTTAGGATGTCCTCCATCTACCGTTTCTCTCACTTGTATGTTCACGTTTCCTTTACAGCAAGCCAATGCACATCGAATCCGTCTCAGTTCAAGCCTCCAAGTAGGAGGCCAGCAACCCATGTTGTTTCTTATCCGAAGTTCTTTGAAATGAACAGATTGGTAAAAATGCTTGGATATATCAATAGGAAGTCCAGCGCGGTGAGGTCTGGCGTTTGACGCGACGTCTCTTCCTAGGAGGAAGGTGGTCCGTTGAAGCAAACAGTTCACGTTCATGAAGACTTTCCCCCGTCTTAGTCCGCTTCATTGTTTCGGGAGAAGATAAGAGATGAGACGAATTCATTAGTTGCTGTATAAATTTCCATCTGTCTTCATTTCCTATTAGTTCCCGGGGAGGGTGCGATGTAGCCAGGGCTTGGGCAAATGTCTGCCATCCTCTTGGAGAATACGACTTTCTCTTCCTCAATACATCATTGACAAGATCCACAACATGCGTCCCTTCTACAATCTTTCCTCCGAACTCCAATTCTCCTTTCTCGTTAAAGTTTACAGAGGGTGCCCCTTCTACAAGACGCATGAGCTGTTCAGCTTTTCGTACTAATGTTTTAGGAACGCTATCTTTCACCCTCTGTGTCCACGACGATGAGGGGGGAGGAATAATCGGGTCTGACGAATGACGTTGTGACGATTGAGTCAGTGGGCTTGGGGAAGCTTCTACGGTGACAGCCAAAGGTTGATTGAGTTTTTGATGCATATTGATATACCCCATTAGAGCTTGTTCATAGAGTTTGGCTCTCTCATCTTTCGGAATATCTCGACGACGTAGGATGGTCTGCATCTGTTCATCCAACCCCGACAGGCCTTGGTAGGTAGGATTGAGAGTCTGCTGATGAGAAGTATGCATTTGTTGAACGGTTTCATGAGGTACCAATACCATCTTCTTTGCATATTGCATGGTCATTATTTCTTTGTACGTTGTTGTCGTCTGCGTTGAATACTTCGACGGATACCTCGGATGGCAAAATCCCCCACCAAACTGGCGACAATGGGAGCAATCAGCGCGGGTAAAAATCCCCCCTTCTGATTCAGCAGCCTTTTCTTCTTTTTACTTAGTGCAGTTTTTCTGTTACACAGACTCCGTAAGGTGTGTTTGTGACAGCGCAGCTTCTGTTTCTCTTTGTTGGAGAGAGAAACGTTACCATGGAGAATATTGAGGGCACATTCACACAGGGTCTCGATCAAGTCCTTTTTTGCTCCTTGCAATACCCCTCTTCTTTGTACTGGACTTCCACCTGCCAAGACATGTAGATAAGGAGCGTTCTTCCTCAACCTCTGAGACATGTCGAATGAAAAGATGCGTGCATTCACGTTGTTTTATATTAGGAGAGCGATGATGGAGCGTTTGATACCTTTATTTTTATACGATGACAGAATGCTCGCCAATCATTTCATGACATATACCACATTTTTCTCGTCGGGAAAGATATTTGTGCGCAAACGAATTTGCTCGTCCGTGTCTGGCTTTAGGTCTACCATGAGGTATCCATATGGTTTACCGGTGGCATCTTTATAAGCTTCTTGTAGAAATTTTCCATTTTGAGGATAGATTTGTTTTGCCAAATGAACAATCTGAGAAGAGTCGCGTGGATTTTTAAATAAGATCATGTAGTGGGCATTCAGACTGATGGTTCTACTCTCTTTTCCCTGATGAAAGAGGTTCTGACTTATTAAAATGACAGAAAGGTTGCGGTGATGACTACCTTTAGTGAAAAGATGCGACACCCTCTGATCCTGATTTGCCTGTGACATTAAATCATCTAGGATGATTAGATTGGACTGCCCTCGGTCAAATATCCCTTCCAAATTCGAAGGAATACCCTCCTGAAGTTCAATGAATGGCAGATCCCTCGCCATATCGGCATAACCCTTCTGATATTCGCCATAGCACCAAATAATCTTTTCAAAAGGTTTATCCACCAACTCGTCATGATGTTTTATGAACTTTGTCACAAATTGAGTTTTACCACAACCCGTCGGGCCTGCAACAAGAGCTGTAAAAGGATGCTTCCAACGAACGTCCATCCCGTCAAATGATTATTTTTTCAATGTCTTTTCTCTTTATACGCGTGACATCCATTCAACCCATGCACACTCACACGCTCACTCTCTCACTCACTCACTCACACATCCTTTAAACATACTTTAACATTCTATATTTTTTTTTCATCTTACGTACGAATCCAGAATCATATATACACGTAGCATCTTTACATACATACTTTCCATCTAACTTTCTTTCATCCTTAGTCGTATATGACTGATTCACACACACACACACACACACACACACACACACACACACACACACACACACACACACACACACACAAAGACAAGATAAGGAGAGGAAAAATAGACAAATGACAAGCAAATATTTGAATAATTTCAACCATTTATTAATATCCAAACTTTGATACTTGATAAACCAACCGAATCACCAAGCATGCTCGATCATTTCTTTACGCACGGAGACATTTATTACGTATCTTATTCGTTTCATTCAACGAATTAACGTTATCGTTTAAAAGAAGAAATGCAGTATACATTACGTAAATATATCTTTGATAAATATGACGGGACAATAAGTGAAAGGCAAGAGTAGAATAGTCATCGATACATATAAATTGAGTTGCAAATCACCGTGGAGAGTTGCTCGCGAAGACTGAGATGCATTGTTACAGAGTGTCATTGTGCTTTAATCAGTGTCTAAAGTATTAAACAAGTTATCATTTAGTTAAAACTCTATATACAAAGCTATGAGTTGTGGCTTATTTTGATTTACGATGAAAGTATATTATGCACATGTACAAAATTAAAGTTAAAATACACAACATCTTTATATATATGTAGAAGGCAAGATAAGAAGCACATGTTGGTATGATTTTTAGTTTATAATAATCATTAGATTATAGTATAACGGTATGCAATAGTAAGGTTTGAACAACAACGACAAAAAGGATATCATTATAAATAACCCTGTATGTTTTGATTATCAAAATCCAAAGGACATGAAAAATATAGCGATAAGAATGAGGTAAAGAACGAGGAAATTATAGATTTAGAAAAAAGGAAGAAACTTGGAAAGAAACATTTACTAGATTGACTGTATAGGCGATATATCTAAAACCCATATGGAATGGTATCAAAATCGTTGATTCTCACTCGTTTGTCATAGACAAGATGATGAGATTTGGTCTCGACACGAGATACTATATTATGATCTCTCATCTTGGCTATTCTATGTGGATTTGTCACAACAGTTTGACTGCGTTTGCCGTGTAATAAATCGGCGCAACTGTCGAAATTGATTAATTGGGAATTTCTATAATTTAAAGTGATGCCTCGTACCTTACAAGCACCGACCACTTCTTTTTGCTTGGACGTAGAAAATACCTTGTAACTGTAATTCTTAGGTCCAAGAGCAATGAGTTCGGTGATGTAGCTCCCCAGCCCAAAATCCTTCTCAAGCTCATCCGTCATATCTCCGAGAAAATTTCCCGTTGGTATATCTCGTACCTTGTCGTCTTTGAGATATATTATAGAATCTGTATCGAAGTACAGGACATTTTCCCCGAGATTTTCAATGTATGAGTACAGTTTGAGACGGGCATGGCACGTTGTAAAAGCAGCCACCACTACGTTAGTATTTGGCAAGACCTCCAGGAAATCATCCTTCCTCTGGTATTGCACTTGCGCCATCACATCGCTTGGGAAGGCTACGGATTTGATCGTGAGCGTTGGATCGGTCAGCAATGAGTAGAACTCTTCAGGTTCGGTGAAATATCTGGTATGAGCGAAATTATTGCGTTGTCCAAACTTACCCCAAAAACTGTTTAGACATATCTTGCTCACTGCCCTGAGTCCTTTATTAGTTTTGATTCGTAGAGGGTCTAGGAGCACTCCTTCTTTTTCACGATATTGATTAATATAATCCGTGCGCTTTTCTCGCAGAGCATTGGATAGTTCCTCGTCATTGCAACGACATTCAGAGGGCCATCCACTTGATTCCTGTTTCACTTTAAGAAATAGATTGATATATTCACTGAAGAGTCCTCCCATTTGGCTTTCCGGACTGTACTCGCTAGTCTGAGGGTAGTGCCATACTTCTTGAATCTTGTTCAATCTGTACCCCAGCTGTACAGCTTTTTTCACTTCTTCCGTAACCCATGTACCGTGTAGGGCCCTTTCTTCATCCGTGTGATGGCATGGTATTGTCTGCTTTGTGTCGGCGCAAGTGCGACAGAGAGAAAAGATGAGCTTCCCTTCCGTACTTCTATGAGGAAGGACTGGATGAAAAAGTCCACGAGGTGGGAATACCTCGCATTTGATCAGTCCAAAATAAGAATCGAGGGTTTCAAAGTTTTCCGTGACAATCTCAGGATGACCGGTGGGATAGCGAGCATACTTACAAACCCAAGGATATAGCGAGCAAACATCAACGTACTTAATTCTCTCATTACCCCTAACCTTGTGGTGTAATTTAATTGCATTGGTCCTACCTCCATAAAATGCGTGTCGAGGGTTCATGGGTTCTTGAATATCTATATTTTTCAGGAACTCGGAAAGTTTTGAATCCGAGAGTGACAATTTTTTGAAGTCGCACTCCCACATTGTAATAACGGTATATCCCAATTTTTTAAGTTCTTCCAATCTTGTCAGAGTGGACTCGTACACATCTTGTACCGTTTCAGATGTGCCTGGCACAAGCGTATCCCGTCTCTTGTAACACTTGGGACAACCATGCCAGATATCGCCGAGAAATTCATAAATCGTCTTTGATTCCGCATGATACCCATCGACTCTGTACCGCCCAATTTTGTATTCACCCCCGTTCCTAGCATGTTGTAGACGTATCCCTTCCTTATGACTTACCCATTTTAACCACTTAAGGGCAGCGAGAGAATGGCGTTCCTGGCTCCTATACCCAGATTGAGGGATGAGTCCGATTGTATCTTTTTTCAAAAAGTGGGTTCTGTATACAACATTGCATGCAGAAGCTATCGTAATGCTATCAAAAGGGTCAATTTTCTCGGTGATTCTCATAAAAAGTTTACGAAACGACATGCATCCATCCATAAGGATTTGACAGTCGGAGCGGCAGTATTCAAGAATTTCTTTTTCAAAGTCAAAATGATCATTTTTGTGTTTTTCGTACCACGCATTAAATTCAGAGCGCTTCCCTTCGGTCATCCCGTCTGGGTCATACTTCTCTTTGGGAGGCATAGGACCCTTATAATTTTGATTTTCACATGTGTTGAAGAAGTGAGGGAAAAAGCCCTTTTTCAATTCTTCAAGATCAAACGTAGAAGGAAATGATGAAAGTGGCATGGCTAAGAAACTTAGAGAATCAATGAGATGGACACCATTCACAGTCATGGAAATAATTTTGGTTCCATTTAATATGACATCTGGAACAATTGCATTCTGATGGCAGTATTCTTGAATGAACTGCGAATCATAACTTCGATTATTGTGAGCGATGGCAATAGCACCCCTGTGTTCCGACCCGCTCCCTAACAACCATTCACAAAAATCGTTCAATGTATTTTCCCCTTTGAATACGTGTTCTCGAGTTTTGCACTGTGTACACGCTTCTTTCTTCTTCCCCTCATAGCAAGTCTCGCATACTTTAAATGCTACGCAGAGATTCGGGGTGTGTTTGAAAATGGATCCGTGTTGATTCTGTCCTACCTTTTCGTCCTGTTGACATTCGAAATCATAAAATATAAACATCTGTTTCATTTCTTCTTTCTCATTCTTTTCAGTAACATCATTCTTCCCCTTCGATTTTCCCCCCTTTTTAGATTTGTTCCCTTTCTTTTTCTTTTCTTTCTTTTCCTTTTCCATCTTTTCTTTTTCTTCAGGGGTCGGCAAGGGCTGCATATAACAAAGATGATTTTCTTTGTCTACGTTTGATCGACATCGCTCACAATAGATCTGGTGACATTTATGTTCGCTAGGTTTGGTACGCCTCTCATCAACAATTGTGCCGCACTTGCATCTTTTTACTTTTTGACAGATCGAGGAGTCCTTTTTTCCCTTTTTCAAATGATTTTCAAAACATACAGGGTTCTTAAAACTTCTTCTACAGGACTTACATGGGATCCATGTTTCTAACACACAGCCACTTTGCTGTTTGCAACATGGACAGGAATTAACGCATATGTGTCGGTCGTTGGAATCAAACCCCCTGAAACACGTATTGCAAAAGTAACTTGTCTGCAAAAAAGCTGGTAAACTTGTTACCACATCAAAATGATTATTATGTAAGAATAACACCAACATGTGCTTCTTATCTGGTCCTCTAAAGACAACGCCTTTATTAGACATATTGACATAGACAACGATCTGATAGTCCTGCTCTCCTAAAACGTTTTGAAATTTTTGAATTTCAGGGAGGCCGCATTTTTTCCCTCTAATTTTTTAAGTTCCTCCTCCCCAAAGACCTTACCCATCAATTCCTCAGCCTCCATCTTTTGCAATTCCCCTTGAGGTTTCCTTATTTTGTTGTATTTCTCTTCATTCTCCTCTTTATGGGCATGGGCAATTGCTACTACCAAAGATCGCGCGCAACATAAATTATCCTCATTAACAATTCGTACGAATCTCTTTTTGGATCGAATAAATTTGTCCAAAGGAAGTGTGTATTCCTTATTCCTCCCTCCAGCAGGCATTCGAATATGCGTGACTCGTATTTCAAACCCACCTTCAAACAGAAACTCGTCGTTCGATTGTAAAATTTGCTCGATCGTTGTCACGAGTCGTTCCAGAGTCATTTGATCCATGCGCGTTAAGGGTATCCCAATTTCTTGTCGTAAATGAGGTGCTGAGATAGCAAAACCTACCAGATCGTTATCCGCTATATTACTAGTGACCCTATTTATGACACTCTGTAACAATGCACCTACCACATCTTCTGGAAACATCCTGGCCAATAGAAATTCCAAAGAGTGCACTCTGACACGGTGATCTTGAACCCTTCCTTTGAACCGCGGTGTCCGTCGGTCTTCCATGCTCTCGATACTGTAGTAATCTTCGATGATATCCTACATAGCAACGAAAAAAAAACCACACACATACCGATTAGTATAATGTAAATGGTTGTGATGGCAAAACAGCTTACAAGTTAAAATATGTCCTTCAAGAAATAGAGGCAAATTAAAAAAAAAAATCTGACATTTTTACTTACCATGATATTTTCTGGAGTAGGCGATCTGCGTCCTCTGCCTTGGGGGTCCTCCTCTCCTTCTTTCTGAAGAGTGGGTAGTGCCTCCGGAGATTCCCGCCCTCCTTGTGATGTAGAGGGCTGATCGTTGATCTAGAGAAAGGAGAATATGTATACATATTCATTAATACGCGTACCATAAAGGCAATCCTGGTCTACGTACATGTTGCTAATATTTTATAAATGTAGTATAATGGATTTTTGTAGCTAAGAGACTTGTAGAAATACGTTGTAGGTACCTACCTCAATCTCCTCTACATCATTGGATCCATTGTCGATCGATGATGATGATGGTGTTGGGGATGTAGAGCTATCGACGGCATCCTGTTGCAAACTCGATGTTGGAGGCATGTCAACATTCTACGGTGAGAGAACAAACGTAAAAGTTCAAATAAAAACAATCTTTGACGATGGATATAGACGTAACAAACGATATTTCATACGATTTCTACATACGGAACAAAAATGCGATCCTAGTATAACATATATATTTGACAGGTTCCAAAGACATTGAAATGGGAAAATGGGACATCGTTCATTCCTTCATCATGTATGTCAAAGAGCTTTCTTCATTCGAAATCTTAATAAGCAATATCTCTTTCGACATTTTTGTATCATCGCATTGATATATATTGAAAGACTACATGATTTCGTTAAATAAGAATATTGAATTTGGACTCACCATCGGTTCTTCAGGAACTTGCTCGTTTGATAATACGATGTTTCCCACATTTCTTCTTCGATCAAACTGCTCTCTCCTATCCACTCGCCTTCGTTCCATATCCCGTTTCCATTTGTCGGCTTTTGCTTTCATGCGTCTATGCGTGGCATCCACAAACTTTTTCCTCAACTCTTTGAATTCACTTTCATCCTTGCTTGACCACTGTTCAGCCATTTTACTAAATCTGACGTTTGAAGTATGAAACGATGCGGAGAGAGACCTCTGTGTCTATATCGAGTATCTTGAAGACTTGTGAGTGTATGGCTGAGGGGCCCATAACTTTATAGTCTCGGTTACTAGGTGGATTACTCCTAGCAACAGTCCAAATAAACATAAAATAGTAACGAGCAAAACAATTTCAACGCAACTTTAAAAATAGACTGAAATAGATGTAGGTGAATCTGTATTGAGGGATCGATATGGCTAGTCGTGGATCGGAACCCCGCAACAAAAGACTTAATCCCCCTATTAAGTAGACACTAAATAGACACGCTTTCCACTTGAGGTAAACTAATCAATACATTATTGGCATAATAGTCTAACTGTATCTGCTTTGTCAAAATACTCTCATCCACTGAACCAATCCAAAGACAAGAACGACTTATATAACACTTTCTATGTTTGATATAAACAACGTTGCTACGTTTCACGTTCTTTAGCAACTATTCATAATTCTTCATTGTTTAAAGTTTCCTCGGTTCTAAATTTAACTCGAAAACAATGACATCTCTCTTCATCTCCCTTTTCACATCAGTATTTGTTGATTCGTTGGCCTGGAAACGTTACGACATCGTGAATATCCATACATTCCCTTTGTTACGCTAATCGTATCGCCTCATCATCTTTCCAAAACACTCTTCCATAGTTATGCATATTCATGCAGTCTCCTCCTATTGAAAACCTATCTTTCTCGACATCCAACTCATTGTTATGCTAATCAACTCCTATTCAAAGCCTGTCTTTCCAGAACACTCTTTCAACATTATGCATATTCACGCAGTCTCCTCCTATTGAAAACCTCTCTTCTTCGAGATCCAACCCTTTGTTATGCTAATCAACCCCTTTTCAAAGCCTACCTTTCCAGAACACTCTTTCAACGTCATGCATATTCATACAGTCGCCTCCTATTGAAAACCTATCTTCCTAGAGGTCCAACCCATTGTTATGCTAATCAACCCCCTATTCAAAGCCTGTCTTTCCAACATACCCTTCCTTTGTTATGCAAATCAACCCCTATTGAAAACATATCCTCCTACGACACCTTTCCTTTGTTATGCTAATTCGATTCCATTGTTCACTTGTCACGGGTGAGTGAACCTATTGAATTCCCCATCTGCCGTCCCTTATCTCTAGGAAAGTCAGCCCCTGTCGTCCTCTTGACCTACGTCCGCGAACAGCACAAGTAAGGGCGGCTTTCTCAAGAGTATTCTTACGAAGTACATGGCCTGGGAAACTTATCTGTCTTTTGGCAATTGATTAAAACTTAAAAAAGAAAATAATCTGTTTTCAAGGTGTTTCAGTAAATAATGCGAAAGAAATATCTTAGACTCCACTCAAAACGATTTAATTTTAGCTATATCAACATCATAATGTCGTTAACAGAGAAATTACATATTTCTTCACCTTTCATTATCCAGTTTTTCTCTACTCAAATATTTACATCTATTCTATTTCAATAAATTACAATTTCTTCTCAAATATAATATCAAAGTATCAAAATAAATCACACAGGCTAGCTGTGTATCTGTTCATTAAATGAAAACTAATCACCGCCGTTTCTTTCCACAGCAATGAAGAAGATGTCCCCACATGTTGCTGAAGAACTCTACCGCGCATTGATATGCTTCGTCGAGTCGATTAGTGGCAACTGCAATGTTAATCATGGCCGACAGCAGAGCCATCCCCAAAGTGATCAGCAGCGCATCCATCAATGCCACGACTACGTGAGGTATCTTCTCGGGCGGATTGACAAAAAGATCGCCAAAACCGATCGTGGTGACGGTGATGATACTGAAGTAGAAAGTGTCGACCAAGCTCCAATCCTCTTCCACGACGGGAGACAATTGCAGGAGAAAAACGACAAACATATTATACGATAAAAAGCAGAAAATGACGAACCAAATCGGAGCTGTCGGTTTATCACTAGGCAGCTCGCAGTTATCGACCCATCCATCGATCGGGCTATTCGTTTCCGGTTCGATATCTTCTCGAGTATCAGTCGCCGTCGCATCACTTATCACCAGCTGGTGAGCTTTGGTTGAGAGGGAGTTATCCTTCCCGAGCGTGTCCTCATTCGCTCGACCTGTTTTCGTCCAATCGGTGTACGAAATCAAGAAAAGAGAATTCCTTCCTGGCTTATTGCACTTGTCGTAATCGTCCTTGCCACACGATTTGGTGTTACTCGCTTTGACGCGGTGAATTTGGCCTTGTTGATCGGGACTTTTTGCTATGTCATGCACGCGGTTGGACGGTGGTGGTAGCGAGCGCGATGCGCGCTGTTGAAGCGCATCTTTTGCACTCTCTCTTCCCTGCGGCTTTCCCGAGGGGTCTCCTGCCAGAGCTCTGCAGAGGCTGACGAGGCGTACGATGCCGCCGTACATACGGTCAATCATTCGTGACACGACCCGACCGATGCCGGCCATGAAGAGGACATTGAGTGGGACGCCAAACATGGCGTAGACGACGCACACAGCGCGACCGCATTGGGTTTGTGGAACGAGCACACCATAACCTGCGATATATCAAGGAGAGAAAAGTTTACATTAGGTTTCCCTTTTTGTTCGATTCCTTTTAGCTCTGGTTTGGTATTTACTCCAGCTCAGTTTTGTTTAGCTCTTTATGTTGTCACCCATCCGGCACCTGCCATCAACTTCATTTCTTTCAGATATGTTCATTTATTGCATCCACACATCTGATTCACCCCCGGCTAGTCTTTCATCTTCATCCTTCTTGCTTTCATCGGTTGATTTGGTGAATAGGGTTCTTACATTTTAGTTTCCCTGCTCCATTCATTTTATACCTATTGATTCTAATTTGAATGTTCAAATGTACTTTATGTTAATTATGTTCACGCTGGAAAATCTTGCTGTGGGCAAGGAGCCCCAGAATAAAGCAGTGCACCTCAGGACTTGAAGTCTACAAGATCTATCTTTTGTGTTACAATAAAAGCGTGTATCTTGCCAACGACAGAACTTGCTTTTTCAGTGAACCCTTCAAAGATACCATATATATACGCGTTCGGAAACAACAAATGGGAACTTTCGTGAGCGGTCGGGTCGGAGGGCAAATTCTTAAAATGCGGACGTCGCTTTGCAACATGAATGATGAAAGAAAGATTAAATGATAACTTAACGCTCCCTTCCCTTTTTAAAATTTCTCAGATCTTTTCATCATTTAAACGTGGGCTAATGTGTCGGGCTTAGCGAGCCTTCATCTCAATTTGATACAATCGCACGTTCAGGATAAAGTCAAAGACATAACATTAAATCGACATTATCGTTTGACTGGTTCCAGCATCAAACGAGTATGGGATATGTAGGCCTAAGATCCAAATTCTTGTCCATTCTCATCCCTTACATAATACATGCTATAAGCAGGAACCTAGCTTCCCATACTGTATTTAGCTTTGTACAGATTTGGGCCATTCCTTAATACCTACTCTTTTTTTTTTATATATAATTTTGCAATATCCCTTTCATTCGTTTATATGTTAATTTCCTTTTTTTTTGTTCATATCAACACCAACTAAACTTCAGGTCGGACTTTCCCTTTAATCATTTTTAAAGAGCAATGATATTGTTGCTTGGCAACACAACGTGCAAACCTTCGAATTATCGAAGATGGAGATAAGCTTTGCTGATAGGAACGTATATCAAGTATTCATGAGTGTTAGCAACCCACTGTTACTGATGGACTTATAATGATTGTCTTAGCGGGAGATTTGGTCTATGTCTTACGTCTTAAGTCTATCACAAATGAAGATAAGTATATGTTCAACTTCCGGTCTCAAATGAAACTCGATATTAACCCTAAATGTGCCACCTGAAGGTTATTCACGAAAATTAAACATAAACTCAATAAACCATCATTTTGTGTGGTATATATAAGGTTAACCAGGAAGGTGTTAGGAAGGAGAACAAACTCAAGCATAATCTGTAATCACTATATGCTTTGAGGTCCCATGCTGAGCACCGACATTTAGCTGATGTAAACTTGGAAAGAAATATGAGTAATTCCCTTTTTTGTTTCTCGAAGCAGTGTCTCTTATCACATTATTTTGTAATTTTCAAGAAAGTTAAGGGCAACACCACTTAAAATTCTGTACTCGGTTTTTTCTAAAGGATTGTGAAATGATGAATAATTACTGACAAAATTGACTAATTTATTTTTTTTCC
>OZ022584.1:4998723-5008723 GCA_963669155.1 Arbacia lixula | reverse complement strand
GTACTGGAAGACTTATTGCAGATGGCACATTAATTGCGAACATCCACGAGGTTACCGTAAATGCATTCAAGGATAGCAAACCGTACTGTTTCGTAGAGAATATCGGCATGGCCACAAATTTTCTTCAAGGTATATTCAAGGTACTGGTATATCGCTATGAATGATAATTCATAGAGCACACTTAAGCGCATAATACATACAACAATGATCATAATGATGGAACGTGTGGTATGAACGTACTCTTGTAAAAGAAAAGAGAGGAAATACTGTAAAATAAAAGGGGGGGGGGGCGATGGGGTCACTGGACCCTACTGCACATCATAGGGGACTACGGGGTAACCATGCTAACGGGATATATTTCTGTCGTAACCTAAGTAGGCGAGTAGGCCTATTTCGTATTGTTATGAAGTATTTACTTACTCTATGATCTAAACAAACACAAAGTTAACTATTTGCCACTATCATTTCTAGCACCAATAATATGCACACAATGACATCAAGAGTTTGTCGAGCACAGAACGATTTAAGGTGAAAGTACGTCGAGACTGTCACAGTGAAATTGGATAATAACGAACGACACTAGCTGTAAATGTGAACGCATTCTTGAAATTATATTGCGAAGACCCATCGCACACCTTTTACAGCAATAACCGTTTTAAAATCACGCCGTTTTTTCATTTAGGCTAATGGAAGGGACATAGAATAGAATTTCATGAGCAGCGTTTGCCCTTTCACGCACTCTATACCAGGTGTCTGACGCGGAAGAATAAATGACAGGAAGTTTCTCGAAGGTTGGTAGAAAGTAGAAGTGCAATCCTAATCACCATCGCCGTTTTTATTAACCCTTTATGACTCTTGAGTAGGCATATAACGACAGAAACGGCACGTGCAACACGCAAAGGGTTAAAGTTATAAGATTTAATTTTCTCCACCATCATCCTAATGTTAAAAAAAATGCGGCATAGAGGCTTACATACAGACTTAAGAGGAAATCGTTTGCTGATTTTAATTCATTTTTTCGGCATTATTACTTAAGATATGTACAAATATTGATCCTCTATCAGCTCATTCACGTTCATGTTTGTACTTCCCGTGCCTGCGTAACTCAGAGCACTAGTTTTGAGGGGTGAATATTGTGGGCACCCGTTTTTTGTAACCTGGAAAAAGAAATTGTTTACATTGGGCTAATAATTCTAATCGGTTGTGTAAACGGTACGGAAAACCGAAATGTCAGAATAACGTTCTCTCCTTAAAACATCGCTTTGCCAAAAATAATTCATTAATACTGTCGGCAAACTCAATATGAGGATGTAGCTAATTGCAATGAAATGTAGGTTTTCACCATGCGCATTGTACAGTATTCATTGTAGACGATTCAAAGGATGATTTTGAAACCGCCTCCCATATATCATTTCTGAGAGAATATTGTGTTATTTGGATAAAATGTGTAACAGTAATCAGTAGGGGGACAGTAGCTTAAGTTGAGGTTAGGAGACAGCAGCAAGGAAAAAATTTAAATTTGATATGTTTTTCCTTGCTCCTTCTGGACACCGTATCACCAGGGATGTGTTAGGAAGGAGAAACAACTCGAGCATAATATATTCAAACATCTGTATGGATACTAAAGCGTGCTAATGAATTTCAAAAGCATTCCACAATCATTACAATGCTTTGATGTCCCATGCGCAGCACCGACATTTAGCTGCTGTCAACTTGGAAAGCAATATCTTTAATTCACTGTTTTGTCTCTGGAAGCTATGTTTCTTATCACATTTTTGTGCAATTTTCACGAAAGTTACGGGCAACACCACTAAAGATCCTGTACTCAGTTTTCTTCTAAATAATTGTTGAATGATGCACAAACAGAGATATAAGATAATATTCTTACTTATACAATTAACAAATTTCTTTACTTTTTGCAGATTTCCGCAAATGAGGGATTCAATCATTATCAAATATCTTAAGCTTTTTATTGTCATTAACAGAGTTTGCGTGCATTTGCGTGCAACTGAGATATTTTAGTAGAAAAAAACTGTTTATTTTTGTTCGCTGATATCTCTTTTCCTCACAAAAGTATTGATGCGATTCAACAGAACTGGACAAGCGAAATAAGACTCTACATTTCTTTTGTTCTATTTGAGGAACCGTTGCTACGCAATCCTGTTCGTTATTATAAAAACACCTGAAAAGCACATGCTGAGAAGACATTTTTTTCGGCGGTGCCACGCATGGGTTCAAAGAAAGAAAGTTGTTTCATATCCTTCCATAACACATCCCTGGTATCACAAAGAGTACGTTAAAATAAAAGTAACTGTTCTCACCGTATCACAAAACCATGACAGTTATCTATTGCACGCTCAAGGCTGTGCGTGATTTTGCAATCGATCGTACAGTTATACAATGGGTCCACACAAACTATACGGTCAATATCAATCGATCCTAGAGCGGCCAAGAGCAGCCGAGAGATTGTTACTTTTTGTTACGTTGAGTAACGATTTACACGATCGATGGTTTGTTTGTTTTTTATGATAGTATTCATATGGATTATAAAGACTTTGTTTTGAATAGGCATACATAACATAATGAAAAAATACAACGTACAATCAAATCAATTAAATATTGAATGAATGTTATCGGTTATAACCTTCCCCCTTCCACCCACTGCCTTCCTTCTTTTCCACCTAAACTTCCAACTCCCGCCCCAAACTATGATCATGATTTAAGATGGATAGGTCAGTCGTAGCACTTGATGATGAGAGCTCCAGATCACAGGGAGTACCTTTCTTGTAAGGGGAAACCAAGACCTTGTTCACATCTCGTCTCGCCCAACTGAACATATTGTAGGTCGTATTTACACTATATCAGAAATGTCATTTACGCTTGGCTTAACCCATGCCGCTGTATGCAGCTAATAACATGTCCGTTATGCATCAAGTTTGACATTTCAATTTTCCTTGAAAGAAGGCTTTTGCTTGGGGAGAAATACTATTATATTAACTGTACTCCATGTGGTTGTCGTTAAAAGAACTGTAAGGTTATTTATGTAGCTCTGAAAAGAGCTTACTCAGAGAACGAGGGATGGGGAGAAAGACATTAGATAGGAGTAAAGAGAGGGAGACTATTTTTTTTTCAAAGGATAGCTCCAAAGAGTTGATAGCTTATTCCTTTCGGAAAAGCTCTAAAAAGAGCTGATCAGGAAGCGAGTAAGCCGGGCGAGTAAGAAAGGAAAGAAAAAAGTGGAGAGGATGAGAATCAAATTATTCTTTTGGAGAGTTTAGCTTTGAAAATAGCTGTTGGCTGGCAAATCGTCCTCAGGAGCTAGGAGAGGTAGAAGTGTACGTTTGGCTTTCATCGCGTCTGACATTGGTCCCCATTCCCCATTCACTCCTTATTAAGTTATTTCTAATCGGTAACAAGTGAATACGAACATGATACGAGTCATGTTTGGCATTTCCTGGTCTTCTTATACATGTCACGAGCTCTGCTGTCTTGTATAATTTATGACACCCATTGTGATTGTTTGCCATTCGTGAGACGGCATTGACGTTGCCTTTTTTTTAAACGCGTAATGTTTCCATCAGGCTGTGCTCTAAACAACATTATGATGCACGCCAAGAAAAGGGTTTCTTCCCATGCAGTTGCGCTAACTCTTTAATACCTGTCTCTATCATAAGTAAATCAGTCAAGAAAGGCACATGAATATATGTTTTATCTCTTCAACTATTTGTTTTATCATATAGCATTTTACACTATTATGAAGATAAAACCTTGGTCAAGTCACATTTCCCGTACCGTAGCTAGTGCCAACAAGGTTCATAAATGTCTTGAAAAGAAGATTACACTGTAAATTGATGCAAACTTCTTCGCTTAGTGGATATAAAACCACGTGACAAGAAAACGAACCCCTAAAAAAAAATCAATTTCGGTAACTGTGTGTTGCATCAAAAGCATTTGGCACTTGTGAAGTATGATTTTAAAAATAGAAGAAACTAGAATCAAGCTGAAATTTAAGTGTATTTTTTTTTTGTAGGGGGGGGGGGGAGGTCTCGGAACATTGCATCAATTTGTATTATGGTAATAATCCTTTGAATATCTAAATACTTTTTGACAAATCAGGGCCTTGTCTTATCCAGATTTGTGATTTATATCAATCGTAACTCTATACATTAGAGAAAGGAAATTGGACTTGCTATCGGTTCAGATCAATCGCAATTCTTTCTAAGACGGGTCCCAAGACCAAACAAATTATGTGTATTATAAAATTGATCTAGAAAACGACAATGCCCATTAAGCATCACACATGTCAATCCACAAGGTCTTTTCTGCCAGAGGCATCATAAATAATGATTAACACTGTGATGATGGCAGTTACTTTGGATTGACAAAATGTAATGCACCTTTTTTAACACCTCGTACAACGTGACATAACGTTCCCACTGCCGTCGTTTTACTCACCCTGTTGAGAAGGCCGGACAGCCACTCTCTCTCCCGGGCGTACACGTCCACCTCTTCCTGGCTCTCGATGCTGCTGAATACGTACGCGCCGAGTAGGAGGTACGAAACCCAGGCGACAATGGGAACTAGCACGCGCCTCGTGCATGCACTGCGGAGTATCTGCGCGAAGGTGCGCTTCATCGCCGTTGTGCCTCTGGTAATCAGCGTCGTCGTCGTCGTCGTTGATTTAGCTGTTCTTGATATTCGCAACTGTTCGTGAGTGGTATGGTGCTAGTTTGTAGTAGTTATAGCAGTGACGAGTGTTATTTCCTTTAACTGTTTAACGCCGGCTGTCAGTGGTGGTAACTTGTGGTATAGCGTGGTAATGATGTTGTCAATGATGATGTGATCGTTGCCTTTTCCCTCTTTTTCAAACTTATTGAGCGATACATCTTATTTTACTTTACCAAATGAAACACGGGCATTAAATCAATTTAGATCCAAAGGAGACCAATCCATTACTATGCGGTGTAGTGCAGAGGCTTCGAATGAGGTGTTATAATATGACATCTAAATCCTCTCTTGTATTCGATCCCCACATGATGCAATTAACATTCAAACGCTTTAGCTATAAAACAAAACTAGCTGCATTTGTACGGCACAGTGCACAATGCTTCATCTCATCGTAACTCTTTCTTGAAAACAAAATAACCATAAAACCATCACCATGATCACGTTATAAACACATATCCATCTGTAGATTATAATTTTTAGATTGATCGGTAAACCCAGTGGCTGCGCAGCGTAGCGTTTCGACGGAGATAGGCTCGTCACACCTCCCCGAACTAGCCGACCAATTTCTTTTTGTGCAGCTAAAGATGTACTCAGTCGTGCGTTGCTTTTATCTGATATTATCCTGGACCCTAAGGACACATTAACTTCTAGAGGTGGCAGTGGGAGGTGCACACCCACCGGATTGTAATCGGTGATGATATATCATCATCCCAAGGTTTGGTGGGGATGAAAAGCACTCTGCTGATTAAAATAAGTAAGAAAGAATAAGTAAGAAATAATAAGTAGGACATTTAGCAAAAACATATGTCAAACAAAAACAGTGTTTTAAAACCATATTGAATAATCTCTAAGCTATAGGCAGCTTAACCGATATTTAATATTTATCTCATTACCATTGGCATGAATGTGTGATGTAGGCCAATGGGGTCTTCATGACCTGGTAAAATAAGGGTTAACTATCTCATTGACATCGGCATGAAGATGTGAAGTAGGCCGATGGGGTTTCCATGGCCTGGTAATGTAAGGGTTGACTCATTCATTACTCCTGGTATGCACATCTGTGCTAGGCCAATGGGCATGATAGGGGTTTCAATGGTAATGTAAGGGTTGACCTAAATACACCATCCCTATGGCGATGTTTGTTTTGTTTATGTACAAGGAGGTCAGGCTTGAAGGTTAACCATGGTAACGTACGAGTATGATGGAAATTACGAGGATATTGGGATGAAACCTCCACCTCATTTTTTTACACGTCAAACACAGAACAACATTATTTTTTCTATATTTCTTACACCCGTCTTAATATAGTATTTACCAATTAATTAGCATGAACAATTATGTTGTTCGGTATTAATTTTTTAGGAAATGTATAAACTTGTTTATACAAAGAGAGAAACCTCACAAACATTTCGCCGTGCAAACATGCACACTCGTGCCTAAAAATGAGATAACATCTTTGCATTGACTGTAACGACACAACTGAATGTAGATTAAGGTTATAACAGACGAGTTACACCCTGGTTATAACAGACGAGTTATACCCTGGTTATAACAGACGAGTTACACCCTGGTTATAACAGACGAGTTATACCTTGGTTATAACAGACGAGTTACACACCTGTTACAACAAACGAGTTACACCCTGGTTATAACAGACGAGTTGCATCCTGGTTATAACACGATGAACAACATGACACAAAGCGACATACATTCTTTTAATTAATGACAGATTAACATCATCCAGAACAAAGTGGGCCTTGGTGATGAGCTTATGGGGAACACAGCAGGGACATAGATAGGAGAATATAAAATGAATATAAGGAGAGAGAGAGAGAGAGAGAGAGAGAGGGGGGGGGGGAGTCGGAGAGAGACGATGGGAAAGAGAGAAAAAAAAAATCAATGTGTGGAACATTTATTTTGTCTGCCTACGAATACAAATGTATGCATATAAAATAAAACTGTACGTGGAAACAAAATAAATTTGGTAGCATGGTGTGAAACATCATACAATCGTGAATTAGCTGACTGAAATGACCTTACTGTGATAATTGTGGCTATAATGAAGACTGGCAAAAAACGGTATATGGCAAAACGTAGTACTGTACACACTGGAAGGCCGTCGATAAGCGGTATCCAAGTAACTTCGTCCTCAATCCGTACGTACAACAACAATTACTCGCGAAACAAGACTGCAGACGACCGGTGTCGGTATCGTCCGGCTCCTCCCTGCCATTTATTTTGTCTGCCTACGAATACAAATGTATGCATATAAAATAAAACTGTACGTGGAAACAAAGATCGTTGGCGATCAGAGTATCATCACGCCGTACTTTGCAAGAGTCTGGCACGGCGTCGGCTGCATTATATATATTCCGCCGAGGCTGATCCACGCTTCCATGGAGGATGCTATTCACTTTGATTAACCCTTCCTGTGGTAGATAATACACTGCTCAATAGGAGTCGTATGCATTATTGGTGATAGAAATGTACACTCGGCTTCTGAAGGATTAAGAGGGCAACGTGCCCGAGGCGAACCATCATTTTAGATGCTAAGTAGCCACAATGTCTTCACTTGCTACTTCTCTACCTTTTGCGTTTGATGAAGGGAATTCGTGGCGTGTGTGCTGTTGTGTCACGTGATCTCGTGCTAGGTAGCGAATCAAGTTGAAGGACGATCGACCCTCGCTTGGTACGAAAGGCCTACACTGTTTTAACATATATTGATTATATACATAGATATTAATTAGCATGAACACAATGTTGTTCGTTATCTATATTCACATATGAGAATATAGAAGGTTGCGATGGCGCTGAAACTGTCAATGTAAATACAAACTAATAAATAAAAACTCCGGAGAAGTTTTACTCTTCTCTCGCATTTGTATTCATTTTTTTGTATTGCAAACATATTTAAGAAAGATTGAAAAAGAGAAATAGAGAGAGAAGAAGGGAGAAGAAGTAGAGAAAGAGAGAGAGAGAGAGAGAGAGAGAGAGAGGAGAAGGAGGAAGGAGAACGAGAAAGATGAATATTGATGTACTGAATAATTATGAGAGAGACAGAAGCAGAGAAAGAAGAGAGATTGAGAAAGTGAGGGAGAAAAAGAGAATAAATGGGAGAAAAAGAGAGGTGTGGCGAAGTTGAATGAGAGGGGGGGAGGATGATTAGTTTGAATAAAGAGGAATGTAGTCAAATTAGCATACAATGCATGCAATTAAAAAGGAATACGTAAAGGAGATTATAGCACAGAGAATGATAAACTAAAGAACGATAAGTACAAAAGGGCAGCGAAAAGTGATGAATCATGATTGCATACAATTAGACACACATTCCCCACCAACTCGCCTGCATACTATCCACTCCTACACAAATACACACACAGACCACACAGTCACACACACACACACACACCCACACACACATGCACACACACATACATACACACACACACACACACACACACACACACACACAATACACACAATATAATGAATACCACTCCCCTCCTCCCTTTCTCTCCCTGTCTTCCTCTTTTGTTCAACAGTCGATATCTGCCACCGCTGATTAGATTGTCATGGTTACTCGTTGTACACTACTGCGTAGTTGGCATTAGTATGGAGACGTGAACACTCTGTCTTAAAATCCGGATATTACATGTACACGTAATGTCATTGGCTGTGTTTGCAATTTGATATAGACTCTGAGCCTTGGCGCCACATTTCAGTGTAAGTCCATGAATAAAAACTCAGGATAAATAGACTCCGTACCTCAGTGGTATTAACAATTCGATATCAAACATGTACAACAAGAAACTACGTGGAGGAACAAGACAAGTATAGATTTTATCATGAGTGTTTATATATTTATATGTTTCTTTTACCTACGAACATATTACAGAGGATAGAAGAAAACTCTGTATACGTACAATGTATTGTTAGTGTCAGATCATTTAATTTCCTTTATTTCGTAGAAAAAACGACATCAACGTAAAAAATACATAAAACATATAATTATGAAATTACTTTGTTAAAGGAGGACTTGTACACATGGACAACATGTTACATTGCCATTGTCTATATATGTCTCCACCTTCCCTCTCTTATTTTATTATGATTAAAATATCATGAAGGTTTTTTTTTTTTATATCACTTAGGTTCTGCTAACGACAAAAGCCATTGTTTAAATTTCCTTCATGTCTCTACTCTATAATGTATATCTGTGTGTACTAGTACTTAGCGTTAAGGGTTGCATTCTATCATCCGCGTCGGATGAAAAAGTCTTTAATTAAATGTCCTTCATTTCTTTTCTCACTGGTGTTCAAGAATATCGAGAGATAATTTATGTACTGATTGTGTTTGTTCAGGTATTATTAACCAATCTGAACAATACATTAATCAACTCAAATCCTATCCCATAGATCAACTGTTAAACAAGGCGTTTTATGGGATTTGTGTGTATTATACACACATGTCACACAAATAATTAAAGTGGGTGCAAGATACTACACAACGTCAATGTAAAGCTCAAGTAGTTTGATTGTATGCATCTTGAAGACGGAACGTAGTACTGCTGTGGATGAGACAACGAGTAAACGAGAAAGTAACAATGTGAAACATAGCGATGTGAACATAATTATAATGACACATTTGTGAAAGTCACATCCACACATGAGCGGTTGGCCACTGCCGCTTGTATAATATGATGTGATCTACAATAAGTCAATTTACCACTTCTAATGTGATCTGGTGTAAGTCAATCTACCACTTCTAATGTGATCTGGTATAAGTCCGCAATTTATCACTTGTGATGTGATCTGGAATAAGTCAATTTACCACTTCTAAAGTGATCTGGTATAATTCCGCAATTTATCACTTCTGATGTGATCTGGAATAAGTCAATTTAGCACTTCTAATGTGATCTGATATATGTGCGCAATTTATCACTTCTGATATGATCTGGAATAAGTCAATTTAGCGCTTCTAATGTGATCTGGTATAAGTCCGCAATTTATCACTCCTGACATGATTTGGAATAAGTCAATTTAGCACTTCTAATGTGATCTGGTCTAAGTCCGCAATTTATCACTTCTGATATGATCTGGAATAAGTCAATTTAGCACTTCTAATGTGATCTGATATATGTGCGCAATTTATCACTTCTGATATGATCTGGAATAAGTCAATTTAGCACTTCTAATGTGATCTGGTATATGTCCGCAATTTATCACTTCTGATATGATCTGGAATAAGTCAATTTACCACTTCTAATGTGATC